>JAMWET010001990.1:17500-35050 GCA_024036415.1 Prochilodus magdalenae | reverse complement strand
TCTTCCTTACCCCCGTTATCCCCGCCTTGTTGGCTACTCGGTTAATGCAATGATGATTGGCCTACTTCCGAGGACATGATACTCCATGCTCTAAGATTTATCAAAGGTCTTTTTCTTTTGCGGGCAACGGCAGACGGGGCAACGGCAGACGGAGCAAAAGCAGCGCAATTCATCAAGCTCCCCGGCGTGAACAAACCAACAGTGGAGGGAAAGAAAGCTCAATATTTGGCTGGGTGAATCTGATCTGACTTTATTGAACGTAATAGCTCTGCATAAATTATGACTCACTGTGGATCTTCCTGAATTATGAAAATCTGGATCTGCCCCGCTTCCTTTAGTCATATGGCAGATAGTGTAAAACACTGTGAATTCCAGGGAAATTTGCTCGGCATTTGGCTGGGTGAATGTGTCTTTTGGAACGTAGACCTGCACTAATGATAAATCATGGTGTAGATTCCGGAATCATGGAAATCTGTATCTGCAGTGCTTCCTGTAGTGATAAAGCTACTGCCTGAAATTTTAAGACACTGTAAATTCCAGGAAAATTTGTTTGGCATTTGGCCGGATGAATGTGTCTTTTGGAATGTCGACCTGCAGAAGTGATAAATCATGGTCTATGTTCTGGAATCATGGAAATCTGTAGCTGTGCTGCTTCCTGTAGTGATACGGCAAATGCTTGCTATTGTAAGACACTGTACTTTCCCTATAATCTGCTCTGCATTTGGCTGGGTGAATGTGTCTTTTGAAATATAGACCTGCACTAATGATAACTCATGGTGTAAATTCCGGAATCATGGAAATCTGTATCTGCTGTGCTTCCCGTAGTGATAACGCTTAAGACACTGCAAATCCCTGCAAAATCCAGGAAAATTTGCTCTGCATTTGGCGAGGTGAATGTGTCTTTTGGAACGTAGACCTGCACTAATGATAAATCACGGTGTAGATTCCGGAATCATGGAAATCTGTATCTGCAGTGCTTCCTGTAGTGATAAAGCTACTGCTTGAAATTTTAAGACACTGTAAATTCCAGGAAAATTTGTTTGGCATTTGGTGGGATGTGTCTTTTGGAATGTCAACCTGCAGAAGTGATAAATCATGGTCTATGTTCTGGAATCATGGAAATCTGTAGCTGTGCTGCTTCCTGTAGTGATACGGCAAATGCTTGCTATTGTAAGACACTGTACTTTCCCTATAATCTGCTCTGCATTTGGCTGGGTGAATCTGTCTTTTGAAACTTAGACCTGCACTAATGATAACTCATGGTGTAAATTCCCGGAACTCAATGAAAATCTGCCTATCTGCAAGAATATGCTTAACTTCCCCTAGGATGATAGAAGATACTGATCTTGAACATTTTAAAGACATACTTTGTAACAATACAGGGAAAATTCTGTTTGGCATTGGCGGGTATAAAATGTGTCTTTTGGAATGTCAACCTGCAGAAGTGATAAATCATGGTCTATGTTCTGGAATCATGGAAATCTGTAGCTGTGCTGCTTCCTGTAGTGATACGGCTATTGTAAGACACTGTACTTTCCCTATAATCTGCTCTGCATTTGGCTGGGTGAATCTGTCTTTTGAAATATAGACCTGCACTAATGATAACTCATGGTGTAAATTCCGGAATCATGGAAATCTGTATCTGCTGTGCTTCCTGTAATGATAACGCTTAAGACACTGTAAATTCCCTGCAAAATCCAGGAAAATTTGCTCGGCATTTGGCGAGGTGAATGTGTCTTTTGAAACTTAGACCTGCACTAATGATAACTCATGGTGTAAATTCCGGAATCATGGAAATCTGTATCTGCTGTGCTTCCTGTAATGATAACGCTTAAGACACTGTAAATTCCCTGCAAAATCCAGGAAAATTTGCTCTGCATTTGGCGAGGTGAATGTGTCTTTTGGAACGTAGACCTGCACTAATGATAACCCACGGTGTAAATTCCGGAATCATGGAAATCTGTATCTGCTGTGCTTCCCGTAGTGATAAAGCTACTGCTTGAAATTTAAGACACTGTAAATTCCAGGAAAATTTGCTCGGCATTTGGCTGGGTGAATCTGTCTTTTGAAATATATACCTGCACTAATGATAACTCCTGGTGTAAATTCCGGAATCATGGAAATCTGTATCTGCTGTGCTTCCCGTAGTGATAACGCTTAAGACACTGCAAATCCCTGCAAAATCCAGGACAATTTGCTCAGTATTGGGCTTTTGGAATGCACCTTTTCCCATACGGCTAGTGTGCAATCGTGGAATATTATGCAAGTTATTATCCCTGGCTTTATGCAAAAAAAATATGATTGGAAATCTGCAAAGATGGAAAAGACCCTCAGAGGTGCCTTTGTGGGCCCACCAGGCCCTTGAACGTTAAACAGCTCTGTGTACAGTAGCTGATGCCACCTGAGTGAAAGACCTAATTAGTCTAGAGCCCAAGGCCAAGCTCTTTAACTACGGTGATGCCTCATACGTCATTTATCACTACCCTGGTACCGTTCCAAAAAAACAACACCCCATACATACACACGAGCGTGAACACACACACACACACACACACACACACAAACATGCCCCCCACCACCCCCTTACTTCAAGGCCCATTACCCAAAAGACTGACAGAGTAGGTAGGGGGAAAGGTGCTGAAAGCTCTTTCTCAGCTTTGACAGTAGTTTGCTATGAGGTCCCTCCTGCCTGGACACAGTACAAGCCTGCACAGCGCCAGCCCCATGCAACAGGGCAGAGCTAAACCACGAGTCAGTAACGTATAGACGTTTCCGCTCAGACAGGTGCAGTCTGTATGCTTTCACTGGCTTTTATAAACATGAGTCGGGCCGATCGGCCTGCACAGCCATATACTTCCTCTCTCTGCGCACTAAACATAGGGCAGTCTAGCAGGAGGTCTTTGAACAGCGTGATACTGACAGTATCCATCTGAATTAAGGCCCGCGTTATGGAAAACCATAAAAATCAGACTTCAGTGTAGTATAGAAACAAAACCTTCAGCTAGTTTTAAATGAACTAATTCTGGGGTGCATTTGCTTCTGATTTTGTTGTTATTGTTTTATTCTTTACACAATTTTAACCAAGTGTGGAACTTTAATAATGAATGGACAGTTAGAAATGGTCTGGAAGTACCTGGAAAACATCTTACTGAGGTAAGAGTGTTATTAACCTGTATGGATTATGGAATTATCAGGGTTTAAAGCCCACTTTTGTAAATGAGAAATTTGTATTTGCAGGATAAACAACAGTGTCTAAAGGATCACATCCATAAACCCACCCATTCCCTGTCCGCTCCCCACTCGTGGCCCGACCGTTTACCCACCTGCTCCCCACCCATTACCCACCCGCTACCCACCTGCTCCCCACCCATTACCCACCCGCTACCCACCTGCTCCCCACCCGTGGCCCGACTGTTACCCAGCCGTTACCCACCCGCTACCCACCTGTGACACCCCGCTATCCACCTGTTACCCCGCTGTTACCCACCCATCACTCCCCACTACCCACCCGTCACCCCCCACTATCCACCCGTTACCCACCTGTTAACCACACGCAACCCACCCGATACATCCCCCCACCGCTACCTACCCATTACCCACCCGCTACCCACCTGCTCCCCACCCGTGGCCCGACTGTTATCCAGCCTCTACACACCCGCTACCCACCTGCGACACCCCCGCTATCCACCTGTTACCCCCCGTTACCCACCCGTCACTCCCCACTACCCACCCGTCACCCCCCACTATCCACCCATTACCCACCTGTTAACCACACGCAACCCACCCGATACACTCCCCCTCACCGCTATCCACCCACTACCCACCCATTACGCCCCCGCTACTCACCTGCTCCCCACTCGTGGCCCAACATTTACCCACCTGCTACCCACCTGTGACACCCCTGCTATCCACCTGGTATCCACGACCCACCCGTTACCTCCCACTATCCACCCGTTACCCACCTGTTACCCACACGCAACCCACCCGTTACATCCCCCACAAACCCACTCCCCCCACTGCTATCCACCCGCTGGACTGCTTTTTTAATCTGGCACAGAACAAGACAGCCAATCATAACCTTTAAATACATATATGTCTCACCATAACCAAAACATCGTGTCTATTCACCCCGCAGCACTTTAGCTCTCCCCATTCAGTCCAATATTCCTGAGACCTTTCGGGCATTTAAGCCTGGTGTATAATAAAGGATATGGCCCCTGTATTTGAACGTTTATGTGCATTACACCCATTACACCCTACTGCTCTGGGAATGCTTTACAGTAGTCGCTGGAGCGTTTGCAGTCAGGCAAAGGAACACCAGTAAGGTCCACTGATGTTGGATGATTAGTTCTGGATCACAAATGGCACTCCAACTTATGGGGATATAAATATCTCTCCCCCTCTAGTAGAGCTTTTGCTTCAGCCACAGTAACTTAAGGCTGATATGCAGATGGTCCAGAGCATCTCAAAGAAACAAGCTGTGTGTGTGCAACTGAACATCCATGTCAGTAACAGGCTCACCTTAAAGCACCTGAATTCACTAATCAGATGGGCTGTCTGGATACTTTTGGACATATAGTGTACTTGTGAATGTAACTGACTGCAGTGAGATCTGACTACAGTCCATAATCTGGACCCACTGCTGCAGTATCCGAAGCCGGCCTGTAAACAGTCTGCTGTGCTGTTGATCAGTTGCCCTCATTATTTCCATGAAATGTAGCATGACTTGTAAGGTTATTCGGCGCATCCGTACCCTCCGACTGAATACATGAAAACAAATGTGTGGAACAACGAGGGGCGTCAAAAACACGCTACGTCCTGATGAGGTTCTGGCTCGAGTTCCCTCTCCACTTTCGGGCAGGGACTTTCATATTTTAGCAGGAGACTGCTGGAAAGGCAAAGTGCAAAGATTTGCTTAGAAATTCTCAGGACATTGGCCATATAATATTTATAAAAATGTCTTCTTAATAACTGCCCACACAGGGGCCCTGGGGTAGCGCTGGTCTGCTTGTTCGGGATGACCAACGGGCATGGGTGACCATCACTTTCCCATATAATTGACATATAGGCATGAACTTAAGTTCCTGGGTCCCAGGGTGGGTCACGGGTAAGGTCACATGGTGGGTCACGGGTAAGGTCACATGGTGGGTCACGGGTAGGGTCATAGGATGGGTCACGGGTATGGTCCCAGGGTGGGTCACGGGTAGGGTCACAGGATGGGTCACGGGTAGGGTCACAGGATGGGTCACGGGTATGGTCCCAGGGTGGGTCACGGGTAGCTTCCCAGGGTGGGTCACGGGTAGGGTCCCAGGGTGGGTCACGGGTAGGGTCACAGGATGGGTCACGGGTAGGGTCACAGGATGGGTCATGGGTAGGGTCCCAGGGTGGGTCACGGGTAAGGTCCCAGGGTGGGTCACGGGTGGGTCATGGGTAGGGTCACAGGGTGGGTCACGGGTAAGGTCCCAGGGTGGGTCACGGGTAGGGTCACAGGGTGGGTCACGGGTGCAGACCCAGGGTGCGTCATGGGTTGTGTCCCAGGGTGATGGGTGGGGCTCAGGGTGGAGCTATAGGTGGGGCTCAGGGTGGTTATTGGTTGGGGCTCAGGGTGCATCACAGGTAGGGCTTAGGGTGGGTTTATGTACCAAGAACGATCATAATAAATTTTTACATGATCATTTTCCAATCTTTGAAGATGCCATATTGTGGAAACCTTTATACCGTGACCCTCAAACACTGTTGTCTCCTTCTTTAAATGTAAATCCCACAAGATTTGCTCAGCAATTCTCAGAACATTGGCCATGTAATATTTATAAAAATGGCATCTTAACAACTGCCCACACAGGGGCCCTGGAGTAGCATAGTACCGCTTGTTCGGGGTGACCAATGAGCATGGGCGACCATCACTTTCCAGCGAAACGTACAGTGACATGCACACATGAACTTATGTCGGTCTGATGTAATGATTTTTAATATTCCCTTTTATAAGGTTGCGTATTCCCCATGAGCGTGTTAGGCCCTGATTAAACACCATTCAGCTTCATTTCAGGCTGATTACTCCTGATTGACTGAGTAGTGCTGATTGTCCCTGAGCGCTCACTGACGGTCCTTTTAGGCCGGCGGGACAGTCTCTCTCTCTTTCTCTCTCTCTTCCTCTCTCTCTCTGTCTGTGTATCTCTCTCTTTACGGCTCTGACAGCTAATAAAACACACCGACAGCCGCGCTGAGGTGATGCAGACAAATTACAGGCCGCATTCTCTCTCATCACGTCAGGGCCAATATCAGCAGGGCACTTCCCGCTGCTATCCCTGCACTTCCTGACTCGCCGGCCAGCGCGCTCCATACAGCAATTTGGGTGATCCGGTGTCAGGCCCAAACGAAGGAGGGAGGGGGGGGGCGGTCTGTTAGGACTGATTGACAGCTGCTCCGAAGCTGCATTTGGGGAAGTGGTGCTCACTCCCGCGTCCAGGACGCTTGCGGTTATTGCGGCAGGCAGAAGTGATTTAATATCAGTGGCGTAAGAAATACACTCTGTCAATCAGCCAATGGAGCCAAATTAGGTTGGGGTTTAATGGAGGCCTAAGTTGCCGTCAGCTGCCATTGCCGTATAAATATTCCCCATATTCGCTTTACTATATTGGTTTCTTTAACCCTGTCATGACAGATTGAGGTCAGAAACTTGGATGTCCCATTAAAATGGGTCTGATTTGCTGAGCGGCACAGTGGCGCGGTGGCGCGGTGGGTATCGCTCTCGCCCTGACGGCATGAAGGGCCTAGGTTAGCGCCTAAGTTGTCCCCGTGCCTGCATGGGTTTCCTCCCACAGTCCAAAGACGTGCAGTGCGGTGAACTGGAGATGCTGAATTGCCCCCATAGGTGTGCACGTGTAAGTGAATGTACACGTCTATGTGTCTGCCCTGCGATGGATGGATGGTGCTTCCAGGGTGTTTTCAGCCTTCTGCTCCAGCAACCCTTGTAACCCTACGGTGGCTGAGAAAGCCCAAAGTGCTGCATGTTAAAAAGGCGATGCAAAGTTTCAAAACACAAGCATCAAAATGACACATGACTTTACAGTGCGTTAGAGACTTTACTGCGCGTTAGAGACTTTACAGCGCGTTAGAGACTTTGCTGCGCGTTAGAGACTTTGCTGCGTGTTAGAGACTTTGCAGCGTGTTAGAGACTTTGCAGCGCGTTAGAGACTTTGCAGCGCGGTAGAGACTTTACAGCGCGTTAGAGACTTTGCAGCGCGTTAGAGACTTTACAGCGCGTTAGAGACTTTGCTGCGCGTTAGAGACTTTGCTGCGCATTAGACACTTTGCTGCGCGTTAGAGACTTTGCAGCGTGTTAGAGACTTTGCTGCGTGTTAGAGACTTTGCAGCGCGTTAGAGACTTTACAGCGCGTTAGAGACTTTGCTGCGCGTTAGAGACTTTGCTGCGCGTTAGAGACTTTGCTGCGCGTTAGACACTTTGCTGCGCGTTAGAGACTTTGCAGCGTGTTAGAGACTTTGCTGCGTGTTAGAGACTTTGCAGCGCGTTAGAGACTTTGCAGCGCGTTAGAGACTTTGCAGAGCGTTAGAGACTTTGCTGCGCGTTAGACACTTTGCTGCGCGTTAGAGACTTTGCAGCGTGTTAGAGACTTTGCAGCGTGTTAGAGACTTTGCTGCGTGTTAGAGACTTTACAGCGCGTTAGAGACTTTACAGCGCGTTAGAGACTTTGCTGCGCGTTAGAGACTTTGCAGCGTGTTAGAGACTTTGCTGCGCGTTAGAGACTTTGCTGCGCATTAGAGACTTTGCTGCGCGTTAGAGACTTTGCAGCGTGTTAGAGACTTTGCTGCGTGTTAGAGACTTTGCAGCGCGTTAGAGACTTTACAGCGCGTTAGAGACTTTGCTGCGCGTTAGAGGCTTTGCTGCGCGTTAGAGACTTTACAGTGCGTTAGAGACTTTACAGTGCGTTAGAGACTTTACTGCGGGTTAGAGACCTTGCAGCGCGTTAGAGACTTTACAGCGCGTTAGAGACTTTGCAGCGCGTTAGAGACTTTACAGCGCGTTAGAGACTTTGCTGCGCGTTAGAGACTTTGCTGCGTGTTAGAGACTTTGCAGCGCGTTAGAGACTTTACAGCGCGTTAGAGACTTTGCTGCGCGTTAGAGACTTTACAGCGCGTTAGAGACTTTGCTGCGCGTTAGAGACTTTGCTGCGCGTTAGAGACTTTGCTGCGCGTTAGAGACTTTGCAGCGCGTTAGAGACTTTGCAGTGCGTTAGAGACTTTGCAGCGCGTTAGAGACTTTGCTGCGCGTTAGAGACTTTACAACGCGTTAGAGACTTTGCTGCGCGTTAGAGACTTTGCTGCGCGTTAGAGACTTTGCAGCGCGTTAGAGACTTTGCTGCGCGTTAGAGACTTTGCTGCGCGTTAGAGACTTTGCAGCGCGTTAGAGACTTTGCAGCGCGTTAGAGACTTTGCAGCGCGTTAGAGACTTTGCAGCGCGTTAGAGACTTTGCTGCGCGTTAGAGACTTTGCTGCGCGTTAGAGACTTTGCTGCGCGTTAGAGACTTTGCTGCGCGTTAGAGACTTTGCTGCGCGTTAGAGACTTTGCTGCGCGTTAGAGACTTTGCAGTGCGTTAGAGACTTTACTGCGGGTTAGAGACGTTGCAGCGCGATAGAGACTTTGCAGCGCGTTAGAGACTTTGCAGCGCGTTAGAGACTTTGCAGCGCGTTAGAGACTTTGCAGCGCGTTAGAGACTTTGCTGCGCGTTAGAGACTTTGCAGCGCGTTAGAGACTTTGCAGCGCGTTAGAGACTTTGCAGCGCGTTAGAGACTTTGCTGCGCGTTAGAGACTTTGCTGCGCGTTAGAGACTTTGCTGAACGTTAGAGACTTTGCTGCGCGTTAGAGACTTTGCTGCGCGTTAGAGACTTTGCTGCGCGTTAGAGACTTTACAACGCGTTAGAGACTTTGCTGCGCGTTAGAGACTTTACAACGCGTTAGAGACTTTGCTGCGCGTTAGAGACTTTACAACGCGTTAGAGACTTTGCTGCGCGTTAGAGACTTTGCTGAACGTTAGAGACTTTGCAGCGCGTTAGAGACTTTGCAGCGCGTTAGAGACTTTGCAGCGCGTTAGAGACTTTGCTGCGCGTTAGAGACTTTGCTGCGTGTTAGAGACTTTGCAGCGCGTTAGAGACTTTGCAGCGCGTTAGAGACTTTGCAGCGCGTTAGAGACTTTGCAGCGCGTTAGAGACTTTGCAGCGCGTTAGAGACTTTGCAGCGCGTTAGAGACTTTGCAGTGCGTTAGAGACTTTGCTGCGCGTTAGAGACTTTGCTGCGCGTTAGAGACTTTGCTGCGCGTTAGAGACTTTGCAGCGCGTTAGAGACTTTGCAGCGCGTTAGAGACTTTGCAGCGCGTTAGAGACTTTGCTGCGTGTTAGAGACTTTGCAGCGCGTTAGAGACTTTACAACGCGTTAGAGACTTTGCTGCGCGTTTGAGACTTTGCAGCGCGTTAGAGACTTTGCAGCGCGTTAGACTTTGCTGCGCGTTAGAGACTTTACAGCGCGTTAGAGACTTTGCAGCGCGTTAGAGACTTTGCTGCGCGTTAGAGACTTTGCAGCGCGTTAGAGACTTTGCTGCGCGTTAGAGACTTTGCAGAGCGTTAGAGACTTTACAGCGCGTTAGAGACTTTGCTGCGCGTTAGAGACTTTACAGCGCGTTAGAGACTTTGCTGCGTGTTAGAGACTTTGCTGCGCGTTAGAGACTTTACAGCGCGTTAGAGACTTTGCTGCGTGTTAGAGACTTTGCAGAGCGTTGGAGACTTTACAGCGCGTTAGAGACTTTGCTGCGTGTTAGAGACTTTACAGCGCGTTAGAGACTACAGCACGTTAGAGACTTTACAGCGCGTTAGAGACTTTGCTGCGTGTTAGAGACTTTGCAGCGCGTTAGAGACTTTACAGCGCGTTAGAGACTTTACAGCGCGTTAGAGACTTTGCTGCGCATTAGAGACTTTACAGCGCGTTAGAGACTTTACAGTGCGTTAGAGACTTTGCTGCGCATTAGAGACTTTGCAGCGCGTTAGAGACTTTGCTGTGTGTTAGAGACTTTACAGCGCGTTAGAGACTTTGCAGCGCGTTAGAGACTTTGCAGCGCGTTAGAGACTTTGCTGCGTGTTAGAGACTTTGCTGCGTGTTAGAGACTTTGCAGCGCGTTAGAGACTTTGCAGTGCGTTAGAGACTTTGCTGCGTGTTAGAGACTTTGCTGCGCGTTAGAGACTTTGCAGCGCGTTAGAGACTTTGCAGCGCGTTAGAGACTTTGCAGCGCGTTAGAGACTTTGCAGCGCGTTAGAGACTTTGCAGCGCGTTCGGTTAATAGTTTGGTTAATAGTCTCATTTTGATGCTTGTGTTTTCAGATCTTGCAGCGCGTTTGGCTAATGTTGTGCAAGTCGTGTCATTTTGATGCTTGTGTTTTGCGACTTTGCAGCGCGTTGGGCTTTCTCGGCCACCGTAGTGTTTCCTGCCTTCCGTTCAACAAGTCCTCAGATAGCCTCCAGCAGCCCCTGCAACCCAGAAGGATAAGGATTCTGCCGGTGGAATGGGCGCTATGGGGCCCACAGAAAGGTACTACTATACAGTACACACTAATCAGCATCATTATTTCACGATGGGCTGAAAGGAAAACCACTGGAAGTCTCCATTAGTCCATGAACCATATAATTCCAGCCCGCTGTCCGTGTCCAGGAATGCATGCTGGTGCATTTAAGGCTCCATCAGCTGCTTGTCAATGGTTGGTTTTTATAAATCTGCAGGAGGTCGAGGCTTCTCTCCAAGCTTCTGATGCCAAAGTGTTCCTCAGAGTGACTCGAGAGGGGTGGCTTTGGTCTTGCTACCATGGTTACAGGTTCTGGCTAGGAAGGGTAGGAAGAGGACAGAATGTGTGACATTGTGCGTATCTTGCGAGCCGTAGACGGAGGCTTTAGGTGTGTAAGTAGATATATCACCATAAATGAGTTCTGTCCAGAACTTGTTATCTATGAGAGACCAGGGCACGGTGATTGGACGCCCTAGTCCTTTTGAGATGTAGAAAATACAGCTACTAGCATCATTTGTGATCCATGTGAAGTATTGGCTCAGTGGGGAAAATCGGAATTGGTAAACCAATCTTCCACTTTTTCTCAGAAGCCCATAAAAGGAAATGAATGGGCATCTGATTCATCATCGAAAGGTTGCACCCCGAAGGAATGAACCAGCAAGGATGAAACTTGGTGGGCAGGTTTGACAACGTGAGACATGCAAATGGTTCACACTTGTACCTGATGTGTACCTGACTGACCCAACACCCACAATCTTACACATTCAGCGAGCAATGGTGCCCTCTATGAGTCCTGTTAGTGTCAACACCCTTGGCAGCCTATGTGCACGCAGACTGCCCATAACACCATGTCAACGTCGCCGAAGACTGCAGCAGGGTCGTGACCCTTCAGTGATGAGTCCCACTTTTGTCTTGGTGGAGACGATCGATGTATACGTGTGTGGAGGCACCGTGGTCAGCCCCAAGATAAACGGTTTGTTAATCACACGTCACACTTCCAGAAGGCCTGGTGTCACTCCACCTCCACCCTTACAGCACACTCTGCAGAAACTGCATGAGAACATGCAAGCTGCATGGGCTGGATCATCAACACCATCAGGAACCTCTACCACTCCATGCTGAGGCATCTGGCATGTTGTGTTAGCAAGCATGGGGGCCTGATGCCTTACTGAGAGACGCTACTTCTGTAGGTGTAGCTCAGTAAATATTACCCATATCAGTCTCAATCCATCATCAATTATGGTTCCTGGTAACCTTTATCTTCCTTCCCAACAGCACCCCGATCCCACACCTCCCTCTGGGTGCAGCTATTATTTTGATGAGGAGTGTATATCCTGACGGCACCTTTACAGCCTGAAAACTCCAGCGCTTGGTAGGTCTCTGTTGTGTCTGGTTCAATACAGGTTCAGATCTTATCATAATCCATTTAGCTGCGCTTTGCCTCCTTCCATTCAGTGTGCTGCTATCTGCGAGGAATCCATCTGCTAATTGTCTTGTAAAGGTTCCCTTATCTTTAAGAACCACAATTACAGCATGATCTCTCTCTCTCTCTCTCTCTCTCTCCCTCACTGTCTCCTGCTCTCTCTCTCTCTCTCTCTCTCTCTCTCTCTCTCACTGTCTCCTGCTCTCTCTCTCCCTCTCTCTCTCTCTCTCTCTCTCTCTCTCTCTCTCACTGTCTCCTGCTCTCTCTCTCTCTCTCTCTCTCTCTCTCTCTCACTGTCTCCTGCTCTCTCTCTCTCTCTCTCTCTCTCTCTCTCTCACTGTCTCCTGCTCTCTCTCTCTCTCTCTCTCTCTCTCTCTCTCTCTCTCTCTCTCTCTCTCTCTCTCTCTCTCTCTCTCTCTCTCTCTCTCTCTCTCTCTCTCTCACTGTCTCCTGCTCTCTCTCTCTCTCTCTCTCTCTCTCTCACTGTCTCCTGCTCTCTCTCTCTCTCTCTCTCTCTCTCTCTCTCTCTCTCTCACTCTCTCACTGTCTCCTGCTCTCTCCCTCACTGTCTCCTGCTCTCTCTCTCTCTCTTTCTCTCTCTCTCTCTCTTTCTCTCTCTCTCTCTCTCTCTCTCTCACTGTCTCCTGCTCTCTCTCTCTCTCTCTCTCTCACCGTCTCCTGCTCTCTCTCTCTCACTGTCTCCTGCGCTCTCTCTCTCTCTCTCCCTCTCTCTCTCTCCCTCACTGTCTCCTGCTCTCTCTCTCTCTCTCTCTCTCTCTTTCTCTCTCTCACTGTCTCCTGCTCTCTCCCTCACTGTCTCCAGCTCTCTCTCTCTCTCTCTCTCTCTCTCTCTCTCTCTCTCACTGTCTTCTGCTCTCTCTCTCTCTCTCTCTCTCTCTCACTGTCTCCTTCTCTCTCTGTCTCTCACTGTCTCCTGCGCTCTCTCTCTCTCTCTCTCTCTCTCTCTCTCTCTCTCTCTCTCTCTCCCTCACTGTCTCCTGCTCACTCTCTCTCTCGCTCTCACTGTTTCCTGCACTCTCTCTCTCTCTCTCTCTCACTGTCTCCTGCTCTCTCTCTCTCTCTCTCTCTCTCTCACTGTCTACTGCCCTCTCTCTCTCTCTCTCTCTCTCTCTCTCTCTCTCACTGTCTCCTGCTCTCTCTCTCTCTCTCTCTCTCCCTCTCTCTCTCACTGTCTACTGCTCTCTCTCTCTCTCTCTCTCTCTCACTGTCTCCTGCTCTCTCTCTCTCTCTCTTCCCCTCTCTCTCTCTCTCTCTCTCCCTCTCTTTGTCTAGCTTTGTCTACACGTTATTTGCGCTACAAACCAACATGTATAATTTTCTGTTGGCGGGTCAGGGACCATCTTTTACTTCCAATTTAAGCAGATCGATATTCCTCCAAGTGGCTTAATCTTATCTCGTTAATGCCCTAATGAGGCTAACATGGGTTAAGTTTCTTAGGCGATAAAGGCCTAATTTGTTGATTGTGGGGGCAGAAGAGGGGTAGAGGCCCATACTCACCATTTCACCCAATATTTATTGATCCCCCCCCAAACGGCCTAATGCTTTAAAGGGCACATGCCATGGGAAAAAACAATTTCCTTACTGATTTATTTTTAAGAGCTTTTAATGTGGTACGTAACATTTCAGAACATACTGTTCACTTACTAGTCCATTTAAGGAAAGTAAGAAGTAAAAATGGCTCATTTGGAATTCACTGTTTCTGTGATGTCACAAAACCATAAGAATTATGTACATGACATGAATTACGTACTATTGAAATCACCTGGACTGTCTGCTGAGTGAGGTTATTTCAGACAGTAGCCAAACAGAACAGAGATCATTTGCATGTATTAGCTTTAAAGGAGCAATATGTAAGATGGCACGACTTGTGAATTCATCCTGGACACAGGCTTTCCTCGTCCCTCAGCACCCCTGTTTACTTACCAGCCTGAAGCATCATTAAGTTTAGCTTCAAAGTTCATGTCTTTACTGTTCAAGTGTGTCTCCAGCTATGATAAGTAATGCTAATGTTAACTCTTGTTTTTCTGCTATTTCTGTTACATGCTTTCTTTGTCTTTAACTGATTTTTACCTAGCCAAGAGTGGGCGGTGCTTCTTCTTCATCTGATCATGTGAGGAACTAAAGACAGACTCAGTGCTACAATGACTCAATATCACCTCTTCAGGTACAAAGAGGTAAGGGACAGGAGTAGCTGGTTAGCATTCTAACTTCAGTAGATTTAGTACATTTGAAATTCCATCCAATCTGCTATTTCTTCACATTCTGTTGATAGTTTTAATTGATTTTAAAATGTCTAAAATGAAATATCTTGCATATTGATTACAGCATCTTGCATATCGCTCCTTTAAAGGCAATTCTAAGGGATAAAGAGAGGTTAGAAAATGATGATGTAATAATGAAGCACCTTTTTTTTGGTCCACAGAAATGTCCAAACTGGAAAAGCAAAGATAATGCCAGGCATTGGTCCTTTAAATGACTGTGCAAGGTGATATAAGTTATGGAAATATGAACGGCATAGAAAAGAATGATTTCAGCCCGGACTGCCTTTTAAATAACAAATGATACAGGACAACAGCGGGAATTTACATGCAACAAAAACAACCAGTAAGGCTAATAATATAGAAAAATCATCATGTAGAAACTACATATACATATCTTTGGAGGTCATATGTCATATATGAAAGACATATGTAGGATGTATGCCCCCTAAAAGAAGTACATGCACACACAGAGCATATCTACACAAAGAGAACCAAGCTCCTCCACCAGCCTACGCTACACAAAAGACTTCAAGGGGCTTTGAACTGTTAGTCTTCGCTGCCAACTAGTGGTGAACTGTGATATTGCAGCATGGTGGCTCCAGCCTGGGGCAAAGCCTGCGTGTGAGTGTGTTACAGAGCATGTGTGTGTCACTGCAGAGGCACTGCTGAAGCGCTATAACATCAGGAGTAACATCTGTTTCCTACTCGCAAAGCAATTCACACCTGACCACGTTGCACCCTCACTCTTAACGCTTTCAGCCATACGTCCTGGTGCCACTGTGACCACATACTGTATGTACACATATGCATGCGGCTCCTGAATATATCCTCCATCCTCCCAGTCATGCAAGCAAACTGGTTACCACTCAGAGAGAATTGAAACTGCCACTCGTCGCAATTTACGCACCCATTTGTCATGGAGCAGCCCGGAGCGTGAAGACTAATGTGTACTGAATAATTACTCGCCGAATAGATGACACTATTAATATGGTCCTTTTTAGCGGGGAGATTTCTGCTTCCATAATTAAATGGTTTGCAACAGTGAGCACAGACAGCTCGTGACAGCAGCTTGGCAGGGCTCACAGCTTTTTTTTAACCGACTGTTGTTTGTTTTATGTGTGTGGAAGAGAGAAGAAAAAGTGAGGAAGAGTCTTTTTTCCCGTTCCTCTCTGCATATCACTCAGTCCCAGCCAAAAGCATAGAGGTTATGACCTCTGTAGTAAATAGGAATAAGCTAGCAGTAACTAAACGTCTGCATAACGGAAGGCAGGGGCTCCCTAATTTCTCCAGCCCAAGGCCCACCTGACAATAACTGCATATCATAGCCACCTACCACAAACTAAAATCAACTTATGTATATATACATATAACCCAAATTCCTCAGTGTGCTCAAATGGCAAACTCCAACATGCTCACAATCAATATAACATATACAGGCTCCACCCATTATGGCAACTGTTGCCAAGTTGGACAAGCTTTACGGATCATTGGCAAATAAACCCAATTCAAGTTAATCACAGCCATCCATGGCTAGGCGATGGCCTTACTCTACCTCGGGTGTGGAAAGTCTTTCCTACTGCCAGCACTTGCTAGGCTCATTGCTAGGGATTTGAGTAGATGCGGTGGCCGGCATCATTTTCCCTGGAAAAATACATATATACATATATATATACATATATACATATACATATACATATAATCAATATATAACACGTACATGGTTATACATGTTTTTACTAGCCCATTACAAACTATTATCTCACCCTGATTATAGGCCAATGGACCACCAGAGGGTGCTTTATGGCCCACTGGTTGGCCATGGCCCATAGGTTGAAAAAGCCTTGATCAAGGTGAGCTTGTTATGGTTTTCAAAGAGGAGGATGCTGGGGCCAGGAGACCAGCATAGGGCAGATTGTAGAAAGCATATAAACCCGAAGCCAAATCCTGATTATATTCCCAAAAGAGGACATACCCTGGAAAAGCAGGGCATATGATTTCCCTAATAGTACGTACATTGGCCAAAACACGGTGCTGCAGGGGCAGCTGGTCAAAGGGGCCAACGAATACAGAGCACCATATCACTGGAACATTGTGGTGTCCAACCCTATCATAATAACCAAGGGAAAGCACCGTCCCTCCATATCAGTGTTATCCCTCCTTGTCTTGGTTGGCTTCTGTTTATATATTCTATTCGTTTGCTGCCGAATGTGGTTTTATGGAAGCGGTCACTTGACTATTCCTTTCATTGGCTACAATGTTCTTAAATCCTTCAACACCGCTGACAAGAGGTTAGAATACTCTGTCTTCGTTCTCCTAAATTGGACTGATGGGAGACTTGATGGTACCAAAACTCACTATCGCCTCTTGAGGTAGAAAAAGGTATTACATGACAGGATGGGTAAGGCTAGCAGGTTAGTATGCTAAATTTAGGTGATATATCTGAAACACGAGAAATAGACTTCTTTGATATACCATCACAACTCTTACTCCTTCACATTCTGTTGACCATTTTAGATCATGCGATGGCCTTACTCTACCTTGGGTATGGAAAGTCTTTCCTACTGCCAGCACTCGCTAGGCTCATTGCTAGGGATTTGAGTAGATGCGGTGGCCGGCATCATTTTCCCTGGAGAAAACTCTTATCTATAAAGTTAAAGACTTCTATAACTTCTATAAAGTCTCATAAAGACTGGCAGAGCCAGCTTCCTGTAAATCCTGCAAAAGAACATATATGTGGGTGGAGGTCAACCGATCATGCAACATTCGCGAAGTGTGTGACCATCAACATGCAAATCCTTCCTGTTCACTCATTCAGATTCCTCACTGCTGTGTATTATTGCAAACCTGTTAAAAGGATAAACATGTATTATGCAGCCACCTACTGATGCTCAGTGTGAAACCATCTCCAGTTCATCATCCAGAGCAGTAAGGTTAGGGTTAGGATTAAGCCCAGGTCTAGGAATATGGTCCTAATGTGGCTGCAATGTTACTTACAGACCAAACAAACATCTACAATGCATCTAATGTATACCCTAAAGGAGGGGTGACTACCAACAAACATATGGAGCAAAGGATTTAGAGTAGTCCTCCATAAAGCACCAATAAGTCTAGAGTTGCTCTCTGAGGATCTACCACAGTGTTAAGATCAACCTACGATTTAAATTTATTAAATTTAAAACTGTTTACACCTGGTCACTTTACACCTGTCTTGAGTACTGGTATGTATGTGGATAAGGCCAAGCCACTAAACAGTGTAAAGTCATCCAAGATGCATTTAAA
>JAMWET010001990.1:0-12500 GCA_024036415.1 Prochilodus magdalenae | reverse complement strand
AGCAGTGGCTATAATCCAAGTCTGGAATTCTCCTCGGAATTGTGCCAGGGAAGGCATCCACCAAATCTGGCCCAACTGTGCAATGCTTTGATGCAAGAGTGGCTGAACATTGATGTGGTCTACATCCAGAAACTTGTCCAGTCCATACCAAAACCAATCCGAGCTGTGTTAATATGCATTATAACACATTTTTTTTATCTTATGAATATGAAAATGTATTAAAACCAAAAGGTTTAGTTCTGGAAAACATTTATAAACATCCAAATCTGGGCTTTAACAGTGTAAAACATTGTATTTGACTTACAATAGGTCACTTTTAATCCTCTACTGTATGTGTTATAATTACTTATGCTTGTTACATGTTGTTTATGATCTAACCATTAATAGACTCATTTTCATAAACCTTTATAAGCAAAGTCTTATTCAAAACTAGGACCAACATTTATAATATTTTACTCGGTGTTGCCCGCAACTCTGTATACTTGTACATAGAGCTGGAGGTGGACTCACACCAGGCCTTTTGGACGTGTGACAACAAACCGTTCATCCCGGTGGTGACCACGGTGCCTCCACACACGGATTTGTTGGGCCTGTCAATCAAGACAAAAGCAGAACTGGTCACTCCATGACAGTCTGGCACTGCACCATTGCAGTCTACATCTACGACATTTAGCTGACGCTCTTATCCAGAGCGACTTACAAGGCTAATCATATTACAGGTAGGCCAATGTGGTGTTAGGAGTCTTGGCCAAGGACTCTTATTGATGTAGCACAGCATAGTCACCCAGACCGGGAATCGAACCCCCATCTCCAACATGGGACGGTAGCTTCCTGGTGAGTAGTGGTGTTATCCGTTGTGCCACACCAACCTTGGTGTTAAGGGTAGTCACTGTAGCCGTCTGTGAGAATGTAGTCCTGCGTCGTGCAGCCGTCTGCCAATGGTGCTGCACTAACAGGCTCATGAAGGGCATCACCGCTCACTGAACGCCTAGTATAGTAGCCAATGGGTCAGTCGGGTACAGCAATGAGACCCATCCTTGCTTACATCACATGAGCAGCCGAGCATGAAACCTGAATCATTGACATGTCTCCCAATGTCAAACCTAGCCACCACGTTTCATTCCTGTGGGGTGATTCCTTCTGGGTGCAGCTATTTGTGCAACTGTTCTTTTGATGTTGAGTGTATGTAAGATGATAACGTAGTCAGTAACTGGTGTTGGGAGACTCGTCTCTGCTCAGATTACAAGGCTGTTGGTTTTATGAGAGAAAAGCTGTAACACCTTCTCTACGTCTGCATGTGTGTGTGTGCGTATGCCAGCTCCACGCTGTCCTCTGTGTTATGATTCCGCCGCCGTCGCTCTGCTGATTGCTGTTTGGTCTCTGCATTAATTCTCCGGCTTTTTTGTGCTCCACACATCGGCCTCCACTTTCAGCGGCTGCCTTTGTAGATGTCACTTAACACTGAAGCCGTCTGAGCTTAACCGCTTTTCCTTGCACGTCTACAGCTCCACACTGCTGCAGCCATCAGCTCACTCCCCAGCTACCTGTCAATAGATGAGTCACCAACACTGAACACAGAGAGAGAGAGAGAGAGAGAGAGAGAAACATGGGTGGGGAGGTGGTAAGTTGCAGTGCTTAGGGGAAAACGAGAGAGTGAGAAGAAAAGGAGGAGAAGGAAAATATATATATATGTATATATATGAAAAAGGTGCTCATGAAAAGCCCGTCATGAATAGCCGGTCCAACTGTGAGGGTCCAGGTGCAGAATGCATGATGCAGTCAAAGGCTGAGAGACCTCTTTTATATCGAGGGGCCCTTCTCTCTCTTTCTCTCCCACTGTTTCCTGCTCTCTGTCCTTTTTCTCTTTCTACCTATAAGGCTAAGAGTTCTCTTTCATTGCAAATCTCTCTCTTTAGGAGCGGACTGCCTCGGGGAGCATGTGGCTTTCATTGAGCCCAGTTGCCAGTTATCGTGGACTAGTCTGAGTTTTAAGGTGCTGAACTCTGCCTGTGAGATTATGTTGAATATGATAAGCCATTGCAGTTATACAGTTACATTTATGCACCCCTGCCATTCACAAAGACCTCAGAATTAACCCTTTGACTGCTGGCCTGGCGATCATCAAACCAATCAGAGCAGAACAGCTTTAAATACAGGTTTACCAGCACTCTTTTATGGACCGGTCTATCAGCACTGTTCGAAGAAAAACGGAAGAAAAAGAAAAAAAAGAAAGAAAGAAATATCTCCAAAACGGCAACTTTATAGGAAAGGCCAAAAACCTCATTTAACTTTAATGTAAGTCAATGGAACCAGACGTCTTTCCAACCGCTTTTAGGGCATTTCTGTTGGTCCATTCATCATGCAATTCACACACGATGTAAACGGCAGCTGCTGTTTTCAAATGATGCATAAAAGTCAAAATGGAAAAAAAAAATGGACATACATTTACAATTACATTTAAGGCATTTAGCAGACGCTCTTATCCAGAGCGACTTACAACCGTGCTTAGTGATCTGTTGGATAATATTCCAGTTAGTCGAGGAAGTTTAGAGCCTAAAACTCACCATGAGCTCAGACACTGCCCGAACAGGGGGTCAGTGCTGGTACCTAGAGAAAGGTTATTATAAGTGCAACACAATATACATTGACAAAGGTCATTATAAGTGCAATACAAAAGGTTATAAAATTGCCACACAATACACACACAATTTACACGTCTGCTAGAGTTCACTCACTTAAGTGCTTTACGAAGAGATGGGTCTTCAGTTTTTTCATTGGACAGTGACGATATATAAACCCATCTTTATACAGTATATCGTCACTGTCCACTGCAAAACATGGCTCTCCATTTCATACATTGTGTGGCAGGGGTGGAGGTGGAGTGACACCAGGCCTTTTGGACATGTGACGCTTGACAACAAACCGTTCATCTTGGTGCTGACCCTGGTGCCTCCAAACACAACAACAGCAGCATTGTTATTTACATAGCGCTTTATATAACAGATGTTGTCACAAAGCAGCTTTACAAAGAATCTGGTGTCCAAGCCCCCAGTGAGCAAGCCAAGGCCGACAGAGGCAAGGACAAACTCCCTTGGTTCAAAAGGAAGAAACCTCGAGAGGAACCAAAAGGGTAACCCATCCTCCTCGGGTCAACACCAGATAACAAGACAAGCTGAGGAAAGGAGCGTTCAGTGGTTGTAAGGTAGAGGAATGAATGTCTGATTAGTCTGTGATGAAGTAGTTGGGTCATTGGATGGGTCAGCAGGACGCAGACCAAGCTTCCATAGTGCAGGACAACCAGGAACTCCGTGGTGGTTAAAGGCAGGCAGCTGGCTGTGTGGACCTGGACGTAGAGAAATATAAACACAAGAACCTGGCCAATAACCCGACAGAATATTCATTAATAAACAGCTAAAACATAGTTTTGCTGGAACTGGGGCTGTCTCGGCTTTACGTCCGGGTCCATGCAGCCCGCTCTCGAATGGGTCCGTCCACTTTCAGTGGTTATTGGAAGCTGCATGTGTGTTCAGTGTTTGAGACTTTGCAGCGCGTTCGGTTAATGGTTTGGAAGCGGTCTCATTTTGATGCTGGTGTTTTGATATCCTGCAGCGCGTTTGGCTAATGTTGTGCAAGTCGTGTCATTTTGATGCTTGTGTTTTGAGACTTTGCAGCGCGTTTTTAGCTTGCAGTGCATTGGGCTTTCTCAGCCACCGTATAATACCACACACATATTCTCAAATACAGGCCCAGCTCCAAGTTCAGGTCTCAACATTCCACTGCTGAAGATTGCGTAGAGTGCCATGTGAGCATCGATGAGTGAGGGCTCATGGCAAGCAGTGGACTCACTGTAAGAGAGGCCTAGATCTTGTAAACAGTTGCGACTGTGTGGACGTTTTGTGCAACAAGGTTGGTTGGGTCGGTCTGTGCTGGGCTTCAGCATAGGTGTGGCCATGTTGATGTCTACTATGTACAGGAGACGTGGGGCCCTTGGTGACCTGCCGGTTCTCTCTGTTGCCCTAATGAGTTTCCTGAGGCTGTTTCTTCATGCCTAAGCTACAATACGATGAAAACACAACATCCTCAGAGTTCTCATTTAATACTCTTTCAGGGCACTCATTCTATTGTTTCCCTTCAGAGAGGTTTCCAAAACTTGCACAGTGCAGCTTTTATTAATCTCAATTTTTTTTGTAATTTTATGTTTAATTTATTAGGCATATTCTTCAGTTATTAATCTCTTTGTATGTGATTAATAATCAGATATTAGTGTAGCTGGTTCTAATCAGTTTAAGCTCTCAAAGTATGCCACTCCATCCACTAGCATAGGTTAGCTAAAGCTAGCAGCTAATTCTAACTTGGATACAGTCATGGCTGTGCAGGTTGAGGGTAACATTAATGGAGTCAGTCATAATATGTGAATTAACTTTTTGCCCCATTTAATGTTAACATCATTTTGACTAATATTTGATTCTAAAATTACAAATAGACGGTCAGTGTTCCTGTATAAGCTAAATGACATGCTATGCAGAAGGTTTAATTACAGTATAGTAATCAGTAAATTAAATATTAATATTAGTGTGGAATGAAATCAGCATCGGCTCTATCTGATGGTAGGAAAGAAAGCTACTGCCACCCATTTTAATTTTACATAACATCTTTTATACAGTTATATATTGTTTCTCCTCATCACAGACAGATTATTACCCTTGCAGAGCTTCTTCACTGAACACGAAAAATTAAAAACAATTTAAAATAGAATTGGAATGTGGCGGTAGTAACTTCAGGCTCCTGCAGATGGTGCTGCACTGGGATGATGGGGCTATTAATACTTGTGGGGTATGAGTGATGGGATTCATAGATTGAGAAGAGGTAGTACAGTGCAGAGAATGCCTCAATCCATGTGTGGGAAATGGCTCCAGAGCAGATGTTAATGATTGGCTAAAAGGAGGGACTGTATGTGGGCATGGCCAAAGACCATAGTGTGAGTGAAGTAGCTGAATCTGCAGGTGTACGGTCATAAGGGTCTACCAGCAGTGGCTAAAATCCCAGTCTACAGGGAATTCTCCTTGGAATTGTGCCCGGGAAGACATCCACCAAATCTGACCCAACCGCACAAGCCTTTGATGGAAGAGCATCTGTACATTGATGTGGCCTACATCCAGAAACTTCCAGTTAATGCCAAATCCAGTCACAGCTGTTATCCATAGAAGCAGTGTAGAGAGGAAGTGCATAGAGCTGGTTAAACTACTGGCTGGCAAATGTCCCAGTATTATTGATCAGCCTGATCCGGGAGGGTCCCAGTATAAAAACGGGGGGACCAGTCACATCATGGTCCCTGTGGGGCCCCAGTAGTTAATCCAATGGGTTTAATTACTGTAAAAGCTAGATGTTGCCACAGTGCAGGCTCCATGCACTTCGAGTGATGCACTTGCAGAAGTCGACGTCTTTACAGGCCGTGGTGCGCTAAAACCATCTGTAATTGCGATACAAAAAAAAAAAAAACGGTGAGCCCCCCTTACAACCTTTTTCCATTTCTACACTTCCTTTTTCCACTGATAGGGCTGGAGTTTCCATCCAGCTGTCTGCAAAAGTCACTGAAAAACGCTCTGAAACCTGTTGTAATCACCCGCACTGCACCGCGGCTGAGCAGTGCAACCAGTGCTGATGTTCAATCAAAGCACACAAATCTGCCGCCAAACCTTCAGAGGAGACCCCGACAACGAACTAATAAAGCGCTAATAATAAAGCATGCCTTGGGTAATAAAGTCACAGTGAGTAGAATAGAACAGGAAGAAATGTGAGAGACCTGAAGGGACTCAAAACAGATTCATTACAAATTGATGGAACCAGCAATCCACTTTAAATGTATGTTGTGTGGACTCTAAAAATCCTAATAAAGTCTTAGCGAAATATAAAGCAGGAGAAGGTGAGGAGGGGTGGGGATGTTGGGGGTGGAGGGCGCGAATCGCAGAGCCGCATTCACTCACAGAAATATTCTGCAGTTTTTAAAATTACTCTGGAATCTTGATTATCTAACTTACAACACTCCCACGGTTACAATATTCCGACCGACGTCACGATCCGGTGCCTACTCACCAGGCCTGTGCCCCATAACTCATTTATAATATTCATAAATCTTCAAGCCCCTTCCACTTGTGCACGGTGAGTAAATGAATACGAGATTTCAGGCGGGCGGTAGCTCACGACTGTCACGAAGCCCAGGCGAATCGCTGTGTAGCGTCCAGTGGAGAAACTCAACAAGTCGGCGTACCCACATACCTACACACTTGTTTCAGCTCCAACACAAACTCTCTTAGTCCATCCCTCACGCACCCCACGCGAGCGTACGCAGAGGTGGCACGATTCCGACCCTCGACGTCCCCAGGGGGCCGGACCGTAGCATAATACAGAAGTCTGACTTGATCGTTCTGCTGCATTTATAATAGAGGTGCTATTTTCATCAGGGAGGCTGTTTACATGAGGTCACTGTAACTGATTCAGCTGAAGTGCGTCCAACGGTTCGGCCAAATGGGTGAGAATTTCAAATACAACTTGGGCAAACTTCGTGTGGACTCTGCAATTCTTATTCGGAACAATGGAGTGAAGGAAAACAGACCTAGGTAAATGCATGAGCACATTGTGTTCCAGGCTGCTTACAATACAGCTGATATGCCTGTGACTATATATGCAATATAACTGTTCAATTATTGTTAATTAATGTAGATATATATATATATATATATATATATATATATATACACACACACCTATATATACAGTGGTGTGGAAGAGTGTTTGCCCCATTTATGGTTTCAGATCATCAAACAAATTTAAATATTAGTCAAAGATAACACAAGTAAACACAAAATGCAGTTTTAAATAAAGGCCCTGTGTGAAAAAATGTTTGCCCCCTAAATTATTGGGACACACACCTTCCAAAAAGTTCAACTTTTGTCTTGTCAGTCCACAGAGTATTTTCCCAAAAATACTTAATAAAAAATTAAATATATTTTGGTCTACTTGGATTTGTCCAGGCAGGGTCCTATTTCAGTGATTTCTTGATTGTAGAACAGGTGTGGTGGCAGTAAGCAGGCCTGGGTGTGGCTAGAGAAGTTGAACTCAGGTGTGATAAACCACAGTTATTTTTTAACTGGGGGCAAACACTTTTTCACACAGGGCCATGTAGGTTTGTTTTATTCCCTTTAATAAACCTTCATTTAAAAACTGCATTTTATGTTTACCTGTGTTGTCTTTGACTAATATTTAAATTTGTTTCATGATCTTAAACATTTAAGAGTGACAAACATGCAAAAAATTCATGAAGGGTGCAAACACTTTTTCACACCACTGTGTATATATATATATATATATATATATATATATATTATATATATATATACATATAATATATATAAGTATACATATATATATTATATATATATTATATATATATATATAGATATATATATATATTATTATACTATACATAGATATATATATTTCTAATATATATATATAATATATCACAGAACATCCCGCTATTCAATCAGGCACTTCATTTTAACTTTATATGCCAAATTAAAACATTAAATTTGTAAAACTAAAATTAAGTCTAGTGTTTTTATCATGTTTAATATGTATTTATTTCTATTCCTGTATATTATTCTCCTATATTGCATTTAATTGTTTCCTCTGTGTATACCACGAACTGTGCTATAATGCGGTTGCCCTTACCAGGGTGATCCAGCTGTCCCCCCCCCTCCAGCTGTCTGGCTCTGTTCCTCACTACATGTTGTTAACATTCAGTTTTTTGGATTAAGTGGAAGTGCAATGCTTGACTGGTCCTGATGGTCAGGTGGTTGAGGCCGAGCATTGCAAAAGCCTTGGGTTGTGTTTTGCAGTAATAGCCTCAGGTTCAGTGTTCACCTGCACTGTGATGCACCATTTGGCTGATCTAAGCATATAAGGACTCAGAAAATCATTCTGCTACTTTTGTCAATCAAACCATCAAAACTCAATAAAAACTACACAGGAACCAGTTCCACTGGCAGCAGGACATCCCCATGCCGTAACTCCAGATGAAGTGGTATTCTTTAGAAGGTGAGTCAGTCTCTTCTCTTACCACCTATCTGGTATAAGTAGATCAATGTCTTATCTGTCCGTAAGATATTGAACCAAAACTCAAATGTAGCAGCCCTAACTTTGGTTTACTTCTCTTGATTGTTGTCCCTGACACAGATAGGCCGACCAGAAGCATCTGTATACATTTCAGTCCTACACTGTTTGATGTACTGCTCATACACTTACATTAGGCTGATGTGTTGTTGATATGTTAATGAGGAACTTTAAGTGTTCCATCCTTTAAGCAAACCCTACATTTACCCAACCCTACCACAGCCCTAAACCTAACACTAGCCTTCAAATCACCCCAAAACCTAACCCTACCCAAACCCTTGGACTTAACCCTAACATCCACGAAAAACCTAACCCTAACCCTCACCCTGGGCCTAATCCTAACCATAACCCTAAGATCAAACCAAAACCAAACCCTACCCTGGCCCTAAGCCTACATCAGGTTAGGGTTAGTATTATGGCCAGGGGAGTGTTAGGCTTTGGTTTGATATAAGGGTTATGGTTAGTATTAGGGCCAGGAGCAGGGTTAGGCTTTGGGTTGATGTTAGGGTTACGGTTAGGATTAGGGCCAGGGTTAGGGTTAGGGTTAGGGTTGATGCCCATAACCCTGCCCCTGGCCCTAATCCTAACCGTAACCCTAACATCAAACCAAAGCCTAACCCTACCCCTGGCTCTAATACTAGCCATAAAACCTAACATACACCCACAAAGGGGCCTTTTAAAACAAAACCCCCCCCCCACTCCCCTGGCCCTAATACTAGCCATAACCCTAACAACAACCCAAAGCCTTACACTCCCCTGGCCCTAATACTAGCCATAACCCTAACATCAACCCAAAGCCTTACACTCCCCTGGCCCTAATACTAACCATAACCCTAACATCAACCCAAAGCCTTACACTCCCCTGGCCCTAATACTAACCATAACCCTAACATCAACCCAAAACCTAACCCTGCCCCTGGCCCTAATCCTAACCATAACCCTAATATCAAACCAAAGCCTAACACTCCCCTGGCCCTAATAATAACCCTAACATCAACGAAAAACTTAACATTAACCCTCACCCTGGGCCTAATCCTAACCATTACCCTAACATCAACCCAAAGCCTAACCCTGCTCCTGGCCCTAATACTAGCCATAACCCTAACATCAACCCAAAGCCTAACCCTGCTCCTGGCCCTAATCCTAACCGTAACCCTAACATCAACCCAAAGCCTAACCCTACCCCTGGCTTTAACCCTAACCTCAGGCCCAAACCTAACTCTATCCTGGCTCTAATCCTAACCCTGACCCTGGCCCTAGTCCTAACCTTAACTTCAAGCCAAAAACGAACCCTACCATCGGCCCTAATCCTAACTCTAACATACCCCGAACCCTAACCCTCACGCTGGCCCTTTTCCTAACCTGTCCCCTGGAAGGAGTTCTTGACCACAATCAGTGGTTCCATAGTCTCTGGGGACTTTGGGTTTCTGAGCTGACCGATGAATTCTTTCTTATAAGAAAGGCACCAGATAGTTGGCTGGCACTACATACATTTACTATCTCTCTGAAGCTCTTCGGACAGATTCCAAATGCACATACCACGCTGCTTTCTAACGCTGCACTAAAACACACCTGACCATGGAACAACAGCGCAACCACATGCCCAGTTATTTTTGAGACCCTACCAACTTTACTCTCACACCTTACATGAGGAAATCAGCCCATATTCATTATTTGATTCCAGCTCCTGCATGGTGCACTAGACCAGTAAAACTGCAGTAATGTTATCGATATAAATATGGACCTCACTGTATCTTCTGTTGTATGCTGTGTGGCAGTTTGAAGGACAAGTGCAACCCATTTTTAAACGACCTGATGAGAGAAGCTCCGTGGACGACGTTCAAGCTGGGGACTAAACGTTCGGAGAAGATGGAAACCAAAATAGGATCAAAAAGTGGATGAGGACATTCAGTTTACCCCTGAGAGAGAGGGAGAGAGAGAGAGAGAGAGAGGGAGAGGAAGAGAGAGAGAGTATAGAAGAGTGCAGGAATGTTAATCACGCTGATTCTTCTGAACATGATGGAACCAGAATGTTTTTCCAAGCAATTCTGGGACCCAGAAGGAATCAGCCAACCGGAATGAGGTCTGACATCATGAGACGTGCAAAAGATTCACACTCAGCCATGCATGTTACAAAAGCAAGGGTGAGCCTTATCGCTGTACCTGACTGACCCAACAGCCACAACTGTGGACATTCAGTCCCTTCATGACTCATCCTGTTAGTGCCAGCACCATTGAGGCAACTGCACGATGCAGGACGACATGTCCACTGTCCATTACAGTGACTGCTCTTAACACCACGGCATCGTCACCAAAGACTACAATGGTGTCATGCCAGACTGTCATGGAGTGACTCAGAATGGCAATGGGTCATCTTCAGTGACGAGTCCCACTTTTGTCCTGATGGAGACAAATCCGTGTGTGGAGGCATTGTGGTCAGAGCCAAGATGAAGGCCTGGTGTCACTCCTCCTCCACCCCTACCGCACCATCTGCAAGAACTGTGTGAGAATATTCAAGCTGCAAGGGATGGATTATCACAGGACACCATTAGGAACCTCTAAAACTCCATGCCGAGATGTCTGGTTGGTTGTATTAGCAAACGTGGCGGCCTGATGCCATTCTCTCTTCTTTTGTCCAAACTTAACACACAGCTGCCCAAGCTACATACCCAATATGCCGAATGTCTTACACTGCTGGACAAAGCAAACACTTTACCCAAACCTCTGTAAAACTCTAAATCCAAACTCTACACACACACAAACACACACCGCCAATCAACAGCTTTTCTACACCACAACTACACACTGATGGAACAAACTGAACACACTACTAGCTTGTATTTGTATTTTCACAAGTATTCAGACTATTTTTTGTATAATTAATACATAACCACTGTAAAGTAAAGCACAATTATGGGGGGTAATGTTTATTTTCTGGTCATGAGCATTACTGAACACACACACTGTATATACTGTAACCGTAGGGGGGGATTAGGATGCATCTTTCAAGATATCGTCACTGTTCAAAGAAAAACATGTATCTCCATTTTTGTTGATTTTTATGTCTTATTTGATCACATGACCTGCTGTTTACACTGTGTGTAAATTTTATGATGAACGGACCAACAGAAATGGTCCAATACCACTTGGAAAGATGCCTGGTTCCATTGACCTCCATTAAAGTTGCCATTTTGGAGATACCTGTTTTTCTTTGAACAGCGATGATGTGTAACCTGTGATCTCTATTACAGAGCTCAGGTGCTGATTTGTATCCAGAAGTGTTTTCACCTGTGGGGGCTGGGTTTGGGCAATTGGTTCATGGGTGTGGTGTTTGCCTGGCATTGTATTCCATAGGGTGTTCAGTTTGTGTTGCTTTACTTAATGTAGCAACCTGCAATCGAGGTGAGGTAGAGAAATTAGCTCATAGTTAGAGTACAAGGGGGATGCGAAAAGGCTATTTGAGTTACTAGTAGGCCTGTTTGGCCTGCCTGAACTGCTGTAAAACCTAGTCCGACATTAGATACGAGCGCATTCAGGATGTGCGTGTATTGTGTAGGTTAATAACGACACCACCGTGCGAAATCAGTCAGAATCCAGCCGGGAGTTCTAGTGTAGCGGTTGGGAGTTCACCGCGATGGTGATTCACTTGTGCAGTTCGTGAGGCGGTGGAGTGAGAGACAGTCCTATTTTCACAGTTTAGAGTCTAGGCGCTCGGATGGCAGTGATATTCTGAGCTTCACAGAAGGAACATTTTTCTTCGTGTTAAATCTATAAAGACCAAACGACAGGCAGACACGCGCCATGGCAACCACACGGGGGTCATGATACCAATAGCACCCGGAAGCCCCAGACCAGATTAGGAGGAGCGATTGCACCCGCACTAATGGAGCAATGTGTGTGTGTGTGTGGTGAGAGTGAGGAGAGAGGCGAAAGAATAAGGAGAAGGGGAAAAGAAAGAGCGAGCGGGAGAGACAGAGCAGAGAAATAAGAAGCAAAAGGTCAATTAATAACTCTATGATTGCTATATATAGTGTAATAGATATACTGTAATACAGAAACAAAAACGATTTCCATTTCGTTGTCAGAGAAAATTCATGTTAACTTTCATGATCAGTTACCATTATCAAATCCCAAGATGTCTAGTAAAGTTTTTAATTGTCTAAATTTGAGTCCCCATCGCCTCAATTATAATACATTTTCTTCTCTGCCCATGTATACTTTTTAAAATTTAAACTTTCCCACATTCTTCATTTGTCCAAAAAAACATCTCCTTACCCGACAACTCATTCTACCTTTCTTCAAAAATCCACAATATTATTCTAAAAACA
>JAMWET010001989.1:35000-41060 GCA_024036415.1 Prochilodus magdalenae | reverse complement strand
GACTGTTACTAATTCCCTCCTGGATGTTTTTTAAGTGGACTTGTCAATCCCATTCTGGAGGCTTTTTCAAGGTCGACTGTATTATTCCATTCTGAAGGGTTTTAAGGTGGATACCTACGGATAATTCCATTCTGGGAGGGCTTTTAAGGTGGGACTGTATTATTCAATTCTGGAGGGTTTGTAAGGTGGACTGGATAATTCCATTCTTTGGAGGGTTTATTAAGGTGGACTGTATTATTCCATTCTGGAGGGTTTTAAAGGGGCTGGCACATCGGTGTAGTACTGTTCCCATTCTGGAGGGTTTTAAGGTGGACTGTATATATTCCATTCTGGAGGGGGTTTAAGGTGACTTGTATTATTCCATTCTGGAGGAGTTTTAAGGTGGACTGTGGTTAAGTTCACATTCTGGAGGGTTTTAAGGGGTTTGTCAAGTTTAAAGGGTGCTGACTGTGATAAGTACCATGAGTGCTGGTTTTATAGCTTTTAAGTCTTCACTCTTATTCTACAGCTGAAGCTTTAAGATCAAACATGAGGGAGAATACTGCTAAGAGGAGGCGTGGACGTCTAACGTTTAGCTGTGTAGGCGTATACAGTGACAGATGGATTGGTTGATGTAAATCTGCTCATCTGTATCTGAAGAGCGTAAGCGTATGTTAACACGCAGGTGAGCGTAAATAACAGAACACAATCTCAGTGATGTGGCAGTGGCAGGTAACTGTGGTTGGACCTATCACCTTGATGGTGTTCCAGCTGCCACCTCCATGGCTCCACACACTATTGTCTCTGGGGGAGAGAGTCTTTCTGGCTCCGCTCCTCTCAGAGCCAGATGATGGACAGAAAGGTTATTATCATCCACACGATTTCAAAATCGCACTGAACAACACTGAAGACTGAATCTGGTCCTGGTTTCCTGAGGAATCATGGGAGTCCTGAGTTCTGGTATATAAGCCCTGAGGAGCGTGTTCAGACGGTGGACATTCACACGTAAGCATGCAAGTACAGCCTTGGCTTACGCTCTGTCTAATGAATCCAGCCCACCCCTTGAACAAGGACCCCTAATTCGTTCTGCTCAGTGTCCAACTCATTTAAAGCTAACGCTGCTACAGAGGCCTGCCTGAGGGTCATACTGCCAGGACAGTGGCCTAGCCGGGGCACAGAGTGGACGCTAACTGAAAGAGATGGAGGTCAGGACCTCAGTCAGGTTATGACAGGCGTTTGTGACAGTAAATCACAGGACACCATTAGGAACCTGCTATCAGCTCCATACCGATGACCGTCCTGGGTGTTGGGGTTAGCGAACACGGCTCCGGGACCCCGCGACGCCATACTGAGAGAGACAAGACTTCTCTGTATGTGTAGCTCAATAATAATATTGATCAACTATCAGTCCCCACATTTCTCATCAGGTATTGGATCCTGGTGTCACCTTTATTCTTCCTTCCCAAACACACACCTGCACTCCCAACAACCTCCCTGCTGGGTGCATGCTGTTTACTTTGAATTGATGAGTGTCTATGATGGAGAGACAAAACTAATACCAGGACCTACTATCACTAGATCAGTAGCAGGAGCTGCGTTCTGTAGCTTGGCTTATGTGTGGGCAGCACGGAGTACCTTGAGTTTGGAAAGCTCTTGTGCAGCTGTAAGTAAGTTGAGCCACCACTGCAGGTCACAAAAAGAAAAATCAGACATATGAGTTTTCACCAGCAGAGGGCGCCACACGGCAGGACAAGAAGAGGTGCGGGCTCAACGATGGGAAAACAGATGCCATAAACTTTATTATGTAACAGTCATTATATAAACTCTACCTCACATCACAGCACACTCGTGCTCCTGACTCGGTTTAAATCAGGGAGGTTGGGATGTGTACATGGTACAGCATGGAGGAAAAGCCTTACGATGCTGTCGCTGCTCTGGGGCAGGACGATGGTTTTCTCCATGCAGATCAGAACGTTCCTCCACAGGATCGTTCAGAACCCTCTCGTTCAGCACGCATCTTCTCACACGGCGCCCGCAAAAAAATACTATAAACTGCACAAACACAAACACCAAAACGACTTTCAGTAAAATTGCAGGCAGGCCTTCATCTGCAGACCTCATTCCTGTAGACCCCACGTCTGCTCTCCCGTCCTGCTGCTGTCCAGCTCAGCCTCTGTTTCCTCTGCTCTCATTACCAGCCCCCCCAGCTTTATTAATCATATCAGACAAAAAAACGTCACAACAAGCGGGCCTCGCTTAGGCGAATGTGCAGTCCGGCACTCTAAACCGGAACGCAGGTGATGGTAGCTCGCGCAAATAGTAAAAGAAGGATGAGGAGGTGCAGTAGTAGTGAAGCCAGGATGAGGAGGTCAGAAGTAGTGCTGTGGGTGGAGGTAGAAGTGTGAAGCTGAATGAGGAGGTAGGGTAGTAATAAAGCAGGATGAGGAGGTGTGCTAGTAGTGAAGCAGGATGAGGAGGTGTAATAGTAGTGAGGCAGGATGAGGAGGTGTGCTAGTGGTGAAGCAGGATGAGGAGGTGCAATAGTAGTGAAGCAGGATGAGGAGGTGGAGTAGTAGTGAGGCAGGATGAGGAGGTGCAGTAGTAGTGAGGCAGGATGAGGAGGTGGTGCAGTAGTAGTGAAGCAGGATGAGGAGGTGCAGTAGTTGTGAAGCAGGATGAGGAGGTGGTGCAGTAGTAGTGAATCAGAATGAGGAGGTGCAGTAGTAAAGAATCAGGATAAGAAAGTGCAGTAGTAGTGAGGCAGGATGAGGAAGTGAGGTAGTAGTGAAGCCGGATGAGGAGGTGCAGTAGTAGTGAAGCAGGATGAGGAGGTGCAGTAGTAGTAAAGCAGAATGAGGAGGTGCAGTAGTAGTAAAGCAGGATGAGGAGGTGCGGTAGTAATGAGGCAGGATGAGGAGGTGTGGTAGTAGTGAGGCAGGATGAGGAGTGCAGTCAAGTAGATGATGAGGAGGTGCAGTAGTAGTGAATGCAGGATGAGGTAGGTGCGGCGTAGTAGTAGTAGTGAAGCAGGAGGAGGAGGTGCAGTAGTACAAGAGGATGAGGAGGTGCGGTGTAGTGAACAGTATGAGGAGGTGCAGTAGTAGTGAAGCAGGATGAGGAGGTAAGTAGTAGTGAAGCAGGATGAGGAGGTGCAGTAGTAGTAAAGCAGGATGAGGAGGTGCAGTAGTAGTGAGGCAGGATGAGGAGGTGTGGTAGTAGTGAGGCAGGATGAGGAGGTGCAGTAGTAGTAAAGTAGAATGAGGAGGTGCAGTAGTAGTAAAGCAGGATGAGGAGGTGCAGCAGTAGTGAGGCAGGATGAGGAGGTGTGGTAGTAGTGAGGCAGGATGAGGAGGTGCGGTAGTAGTGAGGCAGGATGAGGAGGTGCAGTAGTAGTGAGGCAGGATGAGGAGGTGTGGTAGTAGTGAAGCAGGATGAGGAGGTGCAGTAGTAGTGAAGCAGGATGAGGAGGTGCAGTAGTAGTGAAGCAGGATGAGGAGGTGCAGTAGTAGTGAAGCAGGATGAGGAGGTGTGGTAGTAGTGAAGCAGGATGAGGAGGTGCAGTAGTAGTGAAGCAGGATGAGGAGGTGCAGTAGTAGTGAAGCAGGATGAGGAGGTGCAGTAGTAGTGAAGCAGGATGAGGAGGTGCGGTAGTAGTGAAGCAGGATGAGGAGGTGCAGTAGTAGTGAAGCAGGATGAGGAGGTGCAGTAGTAGTGAAGCAGGATGAGGAGGTGCAGTAGTAGTGAAGCAGGATGAGGAGGTGCAGTAGTAGTGAATCAGAATGAGGAGGTGCAGTAGTAGTGAAGCAGGATAAGCAGTGAGCTCACTTTGTATCCAGGAACTCCATGAGGGGGCGGAGTGCATTGACTGCGTCAGCCTCTGCAGAGTTCCGGGCGTTCTGGTTCAGTGGTCCTTTAATCTGACACAGAATCTCCCCCACCTGACGCATACACACGTTGATACGACCCTGAAAGCTAGAGAGAGAGAGAGAGAGAGAGAGAGATAATGAGAGGGAGAGAGGGAGAGATAGAGAGAGAGAGAGGTGATGAGAGATAACAGCAGTGATGATGATGATGGATGATGATGGTGATGGTAATGAATGTGAGGGTGAATAACAGTGAGATGATGATGATGGTGCATGTGATGGTGATAAACAGGTGTAATGGTGGTAGGCAGTGCTGGAGATGAACAGTGATAGATATAATTGTGATGTTGATGATGGTGATAACAGTGATGGGGTAGGCAGTGCTGGTAAGAATGGTGATAGATATAATTGTGATGTTGATGATGGTGATAACAGTGATGGTGATGGTGGTGACAGAGATAATAGTGATGGTGATGGTGTTAACAGTGAAGGTAATGGTGATGATGGTGATAACAGTGATAGTGATGGTGATGGTGATGATGGTGATAACAGTGATGGTGATGACAGTGATGGTGTAGATGGCAGTGATGATGGTGATGGCAGTGATGGTGGTGACAGAGATAATAGTGATGGTGATGATGATGATAACAGTGATGGTGATGACAGTGATGGTGATGATGGTGATAACAGTGATGGTGATGACAGTGATGGTGGAGGTGGTGATAGAGATAATAGTGATGGTGATAACAGTGATGGTGATGGCAGTGATGGTGGTGACAGAGATAATAGTGATGGTGATGGTGATAACAGTGAAGGTAATGGTGATGATGGTGACAACAGTGATAGTGATGGCAGTGATGGTGATGGGGTGATAGAGATAATAGTGATGGTGATGATGGTGATAACAGTGATGGTGATGGTGGTGATAGAGATAATAGTGATGGTGATGATGGTGATAACAGTGATGGTGATGGTGGTGATAGAGATAATAGTGATGGTGATGATGGTGATAACAGTGATGGTGATGGTGGTGATAGAGATAATAGGGGTGGTGATAGCAGTGAAGGTAATGGTGATGATGATGATAACAGTGATAGTGATGGCAGTGATGGTGATGGTGGTGATAACAGTGATGGTGATGGTGTTGACAGAGATAATAGTGATGATGATGATGGTGATGGTGATGATGGTAATAGAGATACTAGTGATGGTGATGATGGTGATAACAGTGAAGGTAATGGTGATGATGATGATAACAGTGAGGTGATGGTGATTAAACAGTGATAATAGTGATGGTGATGATGGTGATAACAGTAATGGTGATGATGGTGAGATAATAGTGTGATGATGTATGGTGAATAGTGGATGAGTGTAATAGTGATAACAGTAATGGTGATGATGGTGATAACAGTGATGGTGATGGTAGTGATAAAGATAATAGTGATGATGATGATGATGGTGATAACAGTGATGGTGATGGTGGTGACAGAGATAATAGTGATGGTGGTGATAACAGTGATGGTGATGGTGATGACAGTGATGGTGATGGTGGTGATAGAGATAATAGTGATGGTGATGATGATGATAAAAGTGATAGTGATGGCAGTGATGGTGATGCTGGTGATAGATATAATAGTGATGATGGTGATAACAGTGATGGTAATGACAGTGATGGTGGAGGTGGTGATAGAGATAATAGTGATGGTGATAACAGTGATGGTAATGGTGATGATGATAACAGTGATAGTGATGGCAGTGATGATAAAGATAATAGTGATGGTGGTGATAACAGTGATGGTGATGATGATAAAAGTGATAGTGATGGCAGTGATGGTGATGCTGGTGATAGATATAACAGTGATGGTGGTGATGATAAAAGTGATAGTGATGGCAGTGATGGTGATGCTGGTGATAGATATAACAGTGATGGTGGTGATGATAAAAGTGATAGTGATGGCAGTGATGGTGATGCTGGTGATAGATATAACAGTGATGGTGGTGATAACAGTGATGGTGATGATGATGATAAAAGTGATAGTGATGGCAGTGATGGTGATACTGGTGATAGATATAATAGTGATGGTGGTGATAACAGTGATGGTGATGGTGTTGACAGAGATAATAGTGATGATGATGATGGTGATGATGGTGATAACAGTGAAGGTAATGGTGATGATGATGAAGACAATCACACAATGAACAACAATGACGGTGATAT
>JAMWET010001989.1:27500-30000 GCA_024036415.1 Prochilodus magdalenae | reverse complement strand
GTTTTTATACTATGACAGTTTACCTGAAATTAAATTTTAAAAACCGATACATCACATTTTTTACAGAGACACGCTTCATAATAAACACTACTGTTTATTTACTGAATTTAAAAGACTAGAAATGTTAATAAATAAACTGCTGCCTGCGTAAAAGTAAAAAAACATGTTCATTAAATGCACTAAATTAGCATATGTACAAACAGGTCGCATGATCGGGCATGGCCAATCTTACAGTCACATACATTCAGAGCCAACCACACACTGACCAACCAACCAACCAACCAACCATACACCAACAAACCAACTCAACCAACAAATCAATTAACCAACCAACCAACCATACACCGACCAACCAACTAACCAACATATCAATCAACCAACCAACCAACCATACATCAACCAACCCAACCAACAAATCAATCAACCAACCAAACAACAAATCAATCAACCAACCACACACTGACCAACCAACCAAACATACACCAACAAATCATCCCAACCAACAAATCATCTAACCAACCAACCATACACCAACCGACCAACCAACAAACCAACCAACCCTACACTGACCAACCAACCTACAAATCAATCAACCAACCAACCAATCATACACCAACCAACCAACATATCAACCAACCAACCAACAAATCAATCAACCAACCCAACCACACACCGACCAGCCAACCAACCAATCATACACCGACCAACCAACCAACAAATCAATCAACTAACTAACCTAACCACACAACGACCAACCAACCAACCATACACCGACCAACCAACCAACAAATCAATCAACTAACCAACCCAACCACACAACGACCAACCAACCAACCATACACCGACCAACCAACCAACAAATCAATCAACTAACCAACCCAACGACCAACCAACCAACCAACCAACCATACACTGACCAACCAACCAACAAATCAATCAACTAACAACCCAACCACACGACAAGCCAACCAACCATACACCAACCAACCAACCAACAACTCAATCAACTAACAACCCAACCACACAACGACAAGCCAACCAACCAACCAATCAACCATACACTGACCAATCAACCAACTATACAACGACCAACCCAACCAACAATTCAATCAACCAACCATACACCGAGCAACCAACCAACAAATCAATCAACTAACAACCCAACCACACAACGACCAACCAACCAACCATACACCAACCAACTAATCAATCAACTAACCAACCCAACCACACAACGACCAACCAACCATACACTGACCAACCAAACAACAAATCAATCAACTAACAACCCAACCACACAACGACCAACCAACCTACAAATCAATTAACTAACCAACCCAACCACACAACGACCAACCAACCAACCAACCAACCATACACCGACCAACCAACCAACAAATCAACCAACTAACCAACCCAACCACACCACAACCAACCAACCATACACCGACCAACCCAACCAACAATTCAATCAACCAACCATACACCGACCAACCAACCAACAAATCAATCAACTAACAACCCAACCACACAACGACCAACCAACCAACCATACACCAACCAACTAATCAATCAACTAACCAACCCAACCACACAACGACCAACCAACCATACACTGACCAACCAAACAACAAATCAATCAACTAACAACCCAACCACACAACGACCAACCAACCAACCATACACCAACCAACAAATCAATCAACTAACCAACCCAACCACACAACGACCAACCAACCATACACCAACCAGCCAATCAACAATACACTGACCAATCAGCCAACCAACAAATCAATCAATCATCTCAAACAAGCAACCAACCAATCAAATCAATCAAACAACCAATTAACTGAATCAATCAATCACACACAGCCTTATGTCTTAGGAAGTGTACACACCTTCTCCTTTTTGGAGCCAGTCTGGGTGAAGCGACGGGGAGATAAAAAGATGAACAGAAATCAAAGGACACACTGAGACTCCTCCGGTCAGCTCATAGAAGACTGTACTCTGCACAGCCACCGTGTTCCCCTACCGTCTCTTCTGTTCTAGACTAATTAGCTCAGTGCTAGAGCCGCTGCTTACATGCTCTCACCTGGCTTATTCACTGTATGGATCTGTTATCTTAGCCTAGCTGAGCTAATCAGTCCAGCGCAGGCTTCAGCACTGAGCTAAGCCTAACTCCTTCCCTAAAGGATAAAGGAGCTATCAGAGCAACTCAGGGTAAGCACTGCAGCTAACCTGAGTGAGGCGCTGTGTATTATTTACACTGATTCTAATGAGTTATGACTTTTACAAGCACCAAGAGACGGTACCGCCACTGCAGGCACTCCAGGCAAGGTGCTCAGGTGCCTCATAGTACTGTATCATAGGGTTCAACACCCAGTCCAGTCAGTGGACATCTCATACCCAGTAACCCACTTTAATCTAGTCACTGAAACGGTCAGGACTGTAACACCCACCTTCTGTTTGTTGAGCTGAAACATGAAAAACAAAAGAGAAG
>JAMWET010001989.1:20000-25000 GCA_024036415.1 Prochilodus magdalenae | reverse complement strand
GGTGAGCCAATGTCACATATATTGTTGGCGGGTGAAGATTTCAAATAGTTCATCCGGAAAAGAGGACCAGCAGGTGAAAACTGGACTGTCCGGTCCACCCTAGTTCCAGGCCAACTGCTGCGTCAGTCCAGTTTGGTTACTAGGCCCACTGGTGTGCAGGTAAGGTTGGTGTGTGGACTGTACTGTGTGTAGACTCAGTTATCTAAACTCTGTATGGGAATACGGCAAGATGTTCAACAGCGCAGCTCAGCTTAGCTCAAACGTCTCAGTGCTCGTCAGCAGTTAGGCCGAGGCAGCTCATCCTGAGGGGAGTGTTCACCTCTGAACTGGGTCTGATCAGGTTTGGGACTGTCTTGCTCCGGCTCAGCATGGCGTGTTCATGGTAACCATTTTCAGTTATTATGTCACTGGAGTTTCAAACCTGAGGCAGGTCACCTCCAGCAGCATGGTTATACAACTACACCCAACTATAGCACATTAATCATCACCATCATCCATCCTACCTCTGATCCCTCTGAGTCAGAACAGCCCGACTGGTGAAGGCAAAACAAAACAGAACAGAAATAAAACAGATAAACAGATAAACAAATAAACACATATATAAATATATACATATACATATATGGTCAAAGTGACTGTTGAACAGTTAAGCAAGTTGAAGGTGTGAAGATGAGATGATCTCCAAAAGACAAAAAGTTACGGTTGAGACTTTTCAGGAGTGTAAAAGAAGGAGTGCAGGAGTCCGCTGCGAAAGTTTGGGAACCCTAAAAGCCAAGAACACTCTGAGGTCTCTGTCAGGGTTATGGCTCGTACACAATCAAATACCCAGACCTCTAACCTTGTCCCCAAACACTGCAGCCATGAGCTGAAAAGAGGACGGCTTCTACAAGAGGATAATGATCCTAAACACACCTCAAAATCCACAACAGGCTACCTCCAGCTCTAGGGTTTCCCAAAGCCCTCACAGTCCCCTGACCTGGACGTCACTGAAAAGCAACACGGCACAGAATTGGACGACTGTTACGAGGAAGAACGGAGGGAAATCCCTCAGACTGGAACCGAAAGACTCCAGGCTGGCTGCCAAAAGCGCTTACAAGCGGTGACCTGCCAAAGAGGGTGCTAGGAGGTACTAGCCATGCAGGGTGCTCGAAGTGTTGGTTCGGACGCTTTTCCTTTTTGGATATTTTGGGAATGTAAAAGATGAAAGTCTGCATTCACTAGATCCTCATGTTTTTACTGACGTCATGAAATAAACACACACGCTGGTGATGCCAAATATGACATATACGCTACACCTGAACATCAGGTCCATATGTACTTCCTGAACATCTCCTCTGAAGGTGCAGGGTAATACCGCACTGCTGTGACAGCCTCTACTCCTCTGGCTTTGCACCAGCAGTTGGAACACTGCCGTAAGCCACAAGTGCATCAGTGAGGTATATGACCCAGTCAAACAATGATGTGGCCAACACCGGTACTGATGTTACGTCCCTGATACTGACTGATATGATCTTAGATGATTCATTATTGAACTCGTTGAATTCGAATACACTTCATAAACCCACTGGTCACTTAAACAGTCCTTAGATTGAACAATATCTTCAACTAAAGTCAATCAGATCAGTTCTGCAGCATGATCAGGCACATAGTTAGGCTCCTGATCCTAAAGCTGATCTGCTTGGACACAAACCCAACAGCGAGCAGTGGTGTCTTCCAGTGGAGTCATCCTGTTAGTGCAGCACCATTGGCAGACGGCTGCACCACGCAGGACTACATGCACACAGACCGTTACCACGACTGTCCTTAACACCACGCCACCGTCACCAAAGACTGCAGTGGTGTCGTACCAGACTGTCATGGAGGGACTCAGAATGGCAGCGGGTCATCTTCAGTGACGAGTCCCGCTTTAGTCTTGGTGGAGACGCCCAACACATCCGTGTGTGGAGGCACCGTGGTCAGCACCAAGATGGACGGTTTGTTGTCACACGTCCAGAAGGCCTGGTGTCCCTCCACCTCCACCCCTACCACAAACACGGTGGCCCAATGCCAAACTGAGAGACAGACTTCTGTATGTGCAGCTCAATAAATATTCCTCCCTCCCCACAGACCTGCGACCCCACACTTCGCTCCGGGTGCAGCTGTGACGCTAGGTGATGAGTGTAGTTGAGGGTTGTGAGGTGTGTGTGTTTGACTGTCAGCTCCTCGTTGCTCACCTTGGCCTCCGAGTCGTCCGACTGATCATCAGTTATCAATAAGGAGGAAATAAACAGAAAGCAGACATGATGTAATGAGGGGCTGGACCTCCGTCTCATTTACATAAACGCTCTCACCCTCTCACCGCTGAGCTCAGATACACACCTCGTTACCCCCATCCTCAGAGATCGCCTGATAAGGGGAGGATGAAGAGGAGGTAGAGGAGGAAAAGAGCATGTGTGATTCACAGCAACACCAGGAGAACACTTCAAACTCACTCACTCACTCACTCGCTCACTCACAACCTCACTCACAACCTCACTCACTCACTCACTCACTCACAACCTCACTCGCTCACTCACAACCTCACTCACTCACAACCTCACTCACAAACTCACTCACTCACTCACAACCTCACTCACTCGCTCACTCACAACCTCACTCACTCACTCACTCACTCACTCACAACCTCACTTACAACCTCACTCACTCACTCACTCACTCACAACCTCACTCACTCACTCACAACCTCACTCACTCACAACCTCACTCACTCACTCACTCACTCACAACCTCACTCACTCACTCACCCACTCACTCACTCACAACCTCACTCACTCACAACCTCACTCACTCACTCACTCACTCATTCAGAACCTCACTCACTCACTCACCCACTCACTCAATTACTCACTCGCTCACTCACTCACTCACTCACAACCTCACTCACTCACTCACAACCTCACTCACTCACCCATTCACTCACAACCTCACTCACAACCTCACTCACTCACTCACTCACTCATTCAGAACCTCACTCACTCACTCACCCACTCACTCACTTACTCACTCGCTCACTCACTCACAACCTCACTCACTCACTCACAACCTCACTCACTCACTCACACACACCAACACTCACTCACTCACTCACTCACACACTCACTCACTTACTCTCACTCATTCACTCACAACCTCACTCACTCACAACCTCACTCACTCACTCACTCATTCAGAACCTCACTCACTCACTCACCCACTCACTCACTCACTCGCTCACTCACTCACTCACTACCTCACTCACTCACTCACAACCTCACTCACTCACAACCTCACTCACTCACTCACACACACCAACACTCACTCACTCACTCACTCACACACTCACTCACTTACTCTCACTCATTCACTCACAACCTCACCCGCTCACAACCTCACTCACTCACTCACAACCTCACTCACTCACAACCTCACTCACTCGCTCACTCACAACCTCACTCACAACCTCACTCACTCACCCATTCACTCATTTACACTCACTCACTCAGTCTCTCTCTCACACACACACTCACTAGCTCACTCGCTCACTCACTCTGCCACTCACTCACTCACCCACTCACCCACTCACCCACTCACTCACTCACTCACTCACTCACCCACTCACCCACTCACTTACTCGCTCCTTCGCTCAGTCAGTCAGTCACTCGCTCACTCACTCCTACAATTATTCACTCTGTCTAATCACAAACCTCTTCATCCTCCTCCTCCGGCTCCTCCTCATCCTCAAGCTTGGCCAAAGAATGAAAGTAAGCCACACACAGGTTAGACGTCCCTCACACTCAGACAGCTACAGCGAGACGTGACTAGCTCAGCACGACATCTAGAGGGGTTAGCTATAGGGCGCACTGATCACAGTCCAGCCAGCTACACTGAGAGCCCGGTCAGAACACTGAGGTACGGTTCTAGTGTGGTCTGGTTCTGTAACTACAGGACAGTGGGCTGGAACTACAGACACGGTCACACACACAGACATGGACACACACACATAGACACTATCACACACACGGACACACACACACACACACACATACACACACACACACAGACATGGACACACACACACACACAACGTCACAGAGGGTGGAGCACAGCGGGGCTACAGTGTAACTGCTACTCTCCACCTACCCGTTCCTCCTCAGCAGTGAACTACAAACACACACACACACACACACACACACACACACACACACACAGGATTAATCATCACTCCCAGAGTAAATGATCAGGCAGAACAGACTTCGGTATTCACTTCCACACCGCTCACTCGTTCTCTCTCCGCACACTCAGAGTGTCATTAGCCTGAGAGATCAATGTGGTTCAGCTTAACGCCTAGAACCAAACTGATCTGGATACAGCCAGAGAGGGGGGGTGAGAGAGAGACAGAGAGAGAGACAGAGAGAGAGAGAGACAGAGAAAGAGAGAGACAGAGAAAGAGAGAGAGAAAGAGAGAGAGAGCGACAGAGAGAGAATGTGGTGAGAGAGAGTGAAAGAGAGGGAGAGATAGAGACAGAGAAAATGAGAGAAAAGGGAGAGAGAGAGAGAGAGCATGAGAGACAGAGAGAGAAAGAGGGAGAGATAGAGAGAGAGACAGATAGAGAGAGAGAGAGAGAGAGAGAGAGAGAGAGAGAGAGAGAGAGAGAGAGAGAGAGATAGAGGGAGAGAGAGAGAGACAGGTGTGATTGTTTACTGCAGTGGGTCTCACCTGCTTGGCTCCCATAAACTCAAACATCTTCTCTAGCATCACCCTCATCTGCTGGACATTATTCATCAGCACACAGGGCTGGAGAGAGAGAGAGAGAGAGAGAGAGAGAGAGAGAGAGAGAGACAGAGAGAGAGCGAGAGAGAGAGATAGAGGAAGGGAGAGAGAGAAAGAGGGGGGGGGAGAGTAGGAGAGAGAGAGAGAGAGAGAGAGGGAGAGAGATAAAAAGAGAGGGAGAGGGAGGAAGACTGATATTTTTATATAAGCA
>JAMWET010001989.1:0-7500 GCA_024036415.1 Prochilodus magdalenae | reverse complement strand
CACCGGTTGTGGCGAGAGCATAGGAGTGTGATCATAGTAGTCAAGGTAGTTGAATACAGATTCTGTTCTTTTTACATTAAATCTTACCTATTCCACTGGAATCTGGATTCTTTCCACTCTTCTTGGTGGTTCTTTTCATTTGGGAAGGCTCTTCCTCTGCCATACACAAACAATAGACAACACAGAAAACACAGCCATTAGTCCTCTGCTGACTGAAAATTATCAGGAAAACAGGTTGTGTTTAAGCTACTGTTCCTGCTCAATCACAGGCTTAATAAAACTAATTCATAGCTTACCATTATCTGACGCATCGGAATACGAGAAAGTGTGTTCTTCCTCTCTTCTCACACGTGATCTTAAGTGTGTGTCTGAAATGCACAGAGACAATACCATCATCAAATGTACTTGAACCCTTAAATACAAATTAAATTAATTTTTGTTCCCAGAAGGCAGTGAGGCGGAGTGTTGATAGTGTGTCCAATAGCATCCCACACATTTGTAATTGTTGAGAGGTCAACACAGATTTGTTTGGCTTCTTTCATGTCCCAAAAGACAACATGCCTATATTTCGGTTAGGGTACAGCAATAAGGTCGTCTTTGTTTTGTCACATGAACAACTGCGCATGAAGCTTGAATCAATCAGATTTTTTACTACTATTGATTGTACAATAGTAAAACAACCTACTAGGCATACTTTTATAAGTACAATACATATTTTTTGTTACAACATTAAAACTTAGGTGCTCTGGAGTTCCGGTTATGGCGGCAAGCTGATGATTACTTACTGCAGAAGCTCTCGTAACGTACTGCTAGTTTAAAGCCCGAAATCACGAGTTTGTACCACCTTTTATTTTCATAAATGAGATATGGAAGGAGCTTTGATGGAAACGAGGGGAAAAACAAAGAAGAAACACATCAAAAGACGACGTTAACAGAGAAGGCATGTCGAGTGGCAGGGGAACCGAGTTCTCTTCGACCACGACTACGCGGCTGACGTTCTCCAGCGACGCTGGGCATTTCAAGAAGCTAAACGTGTGCTGCAGGGAAGTGATATAAAGTTTCAAACAGGGTTTCCAGCCAAGGTTCGGGGGTGTTCTCTAATGAAGGCACCAGGATCTATAATTCAGCAGAAGAAGTGGAAAGAGACATGCAAGAAAGGGGCTTTGACATAACTCCCACCCAACTCCCCACCACCCTTATGGAAATGATCCAACATGTATTCTGTCGAAAGGCGGGTAAAAACGCCGGTGGAGCAGCGAACCGCTCGAAGGTGAACTATATAGAAATACTCCAAGCTTTCAGACGTTCACCGCGCGGAGAAGAGTGAAATGGATTTAAATGCAGCAGGTTAACGTTCAGACTGTCCTTTCAGTGAAGGTAACTATGTTGATATCGCATTTGTTATAGTCTGAACTTGAAATAGTTCCCGGAATGTATAAAAAGACGATAGGAGCACTATGTTACCGAAATTCTATGACTGAGTTGCACAAATAAGCCCATCTATATGGGCCCTCGGCTCATTAGACGAGCAAGAGTTTACCCCCATGGAGCATAATTTCCAGGAGACCTAAATGTTAGATTGAACCCTAAAATGGACTCCTCAACACTAGGACATTTGAAAAATAGCCCATTAAGTAAACAAATAAACACATTAATGAAAGACATAGGACTTTGGATTTCTGATTTCTGATGAGATTTTTGCCCAACAGGTAGAGATAACGCACATTATTCTAATCCTCATGCAGTATATTTAAGGATTGACTTTTTTAATTTTTGAGAAAGACAGGCACAGAGTCAAGGACTGTGAGATGGGTTCTATTGATATTTCAGATCATGCACCGGTGTCTTCACTTTTTCCACATTTTGTTACGTTACAGCCTTATTCCAAATTGTATTAAATTAATCTCTTTCCTCAAAATTCTACACAAAATACCCCATTATGACCATGTGAAAAAAGTTTTCTTGAGAGTTCTGAATTCTGATTGTCTCGAGGCACAAATCTGGGGAAGGATACGGAAAAATTTCTGCTGCTTTGAAGGTCCCAATGAGCACAGTGGCCTCCATCACTCGTAAATGGAAGAAGTTTGGAACCACCAGGACTCTTCCTAGAGCTGGCTGGCCGTCTAAATTGAGCGATCGGGGGAGAAGGGCCTTGGTCAGGGAGGTGACCAAGAACCCAATGGTCACTCTGTCAGAGCTCCAGCATTCCTCCGTGGAGAGAGAGGAGAACCGTGCAGAAGGACAAACATCTCTACAGCAATCCACCAATCAGGCCTGTATGGCAGAGTGGCCAGGCGAAAGCCACTCCTTAGTAAAAGGCACAAGGCAGCTGAAGGACTCTCAGACCATGAGAGCTAAATTCTCTGGTCTGATGAGACAAAGATTGAACTCTTTGGTGTGAATGCCAGGCGTCATGTTTGGAGGAAACCAGGCACTGCTCATCACGAGGCCAATACCATCCCTACAGTCAAGTATGGTGGTGGCAGCATCAGGCTATGGGATGTTTTTCATCAGCAGGAACTGGCAGACTAGTCAGGATAGAGGGAAAGATGAATGCAGCAATGTACAGAGACATCCTGGATGAAAACCTGCTCCAGAGCCCTCTTGACCTCAGTCTGGGGCGACGGTTCATTTTTCAGCAGGACAACGACCCGAAGCACACAGCCAAGATCTCAAAGGGGTGGATTCAGGACCACTCTGTGAATGTCCTGGAGTGGCCCAGCCAGAGCCTAGACTTGAATACGATTGAACATCTCTGGAGAGATCTGAAAATGGCTGTGCACAGACGTCTCCCATCCAACCTGATGGAGCTTCAGAGGTACTGCAAAGAAGAATGGGCAAAACTGCCTAAAGATAGGTGTGCCAAGCTTGTGGCATCATATTCAAAAAGACTTGAGGCTGTAGTTGCTGCCAAAGGTGGTTCTACAAAGTATTAAGCAAAGGCTGTGAATACTTATGTAAATATGATTTTTGTTTTTTAATTTTAATACATTTTCAAAATCTTGTCCCTTACAGGAAGGCTCCTCCCACTTATTATATTACAAAAAGCAGATTTAAAAAAGAAATTATTAATGAGAAAATTTATTAACACCTTCATATTTAATAATCAAGAAGAAATAGCTTGTTTTAATAGCAATACCCATTATCCATTGTCATCTTACTTTTTGCTCTTCATCACCACCCTTGCTCTTCATCATCACCCTTTCGCATTCATCACAACCTTGCTCTTTCAATACACACTTGCATCTGAAATACCAACTAACAATGTAGATTTAAAATATTAAATGTGGGACTGTGACAGGGTCTCCGCTATACTGGTATAAGCTAGCAAGAACACAGTGTACTGAACACCAATCCTGTCTCAACATATTACACGTCAATCTCCGTCAAGGGATTTTCACCTGTTGTAGGGAGGAAGCACCTGTCTCAATCGCCATCAGCAATTTTGGCTCGATCTTCCTGCAAGTTGAAGGTATTTTTCATAAAGCCGGTAGTATTCCCCTATGGACACGAATGGTCGTGTCCCATGAATTTGGCAAGCTGGTCCTCCATTTCGTTTCTTTTTTAAATTCTGTGATGTCTGACGACAAAGTGGCCACTTGTTTCCGCAGCTTTGTTGAGGTGAGATTGCTCGAGGGAATTTTGCAGCTGCATTCATTTGGCAATTTCCTAAGCACAGTCTGAACACCCACGAATGTTGGGTGTCAGCTTCCAATTCCTAGCAAACACATGTAAAGGTTGTTTTACTGGCTTACAACCCACATCTTGATCTGAATTCCATGAGCACATCAAGTGATGAACACATTCTCTCAGTGAGCCAACACAGGTACTATTGCGGCCTCTTTTGCCCCTTAATTTTCCAGTCTTGTGAAGGTTTCACTCAGGTCTTGTTCAAACTGGGATAAACTCTGGAGAACATTCTTCATTCAATGGGACAGTGTTTGGTTTTTTTTTCTGGTACGTTTCAACCAAAGCTTTGCAGCTTCTCCCTCTCTTCTTCGATTGAAACAAGATTATCTTTGCTAGAACACACTCTGCTAGCTTCTCCATGAAACAGGATCTGTGGTCGCAGAGCTGATCTTTGGATTTGTCTTCTAAATTTTCTCAGATGTTTGCTGCACAGTTTTACAACATTCATCTCAGGTCCACTGGAGAACATATGGTCGGTTCCATTGTTGTTTGGTTCAAAGGTTGGTCCTTGCAAGCTTTTGACACATATGTCGTTCAGGTCAGATCAATCAGTTTATGGAAAGTTTTGAGCTTTTATGTGTCTCTCCGTATCTCCCATTATAATGTTGCCAACAAACAATCTCACACACCCTTTTTAAGGGTATCCAATTTACAAGCAAGTGATGGAGTGGCTGTAGCATTTGTTGATGCATACAAAGCACTGACATTCTGTTGCTGCTGCAATTGCCAAGACTTAAAATCGTTTGATGGTAGACAAACCATCTACTAGATGTTTCAAGAAGGGGCAAGTTTCTTCACTGCAGCATGAAACCTTCCAATTCTCTCATTTTTGACTGATGTAAGCCGTGTTGTGGATTTGCCCGTCCATGGAGGCTCAAACATCATTTCACCATATTTTCAAATGAGGAGTCTGACAAGACCTGAAAGGAGACATCAATTTGAATCATGTTGTGATAATCTCTCTCATCCTTTGAAATACAGGGGCAACTGGGGTAGGCCTTCGAGATGCTACAGCTTGGATTCTTTTCCTATCTTTGCTTGTTTTCATTCACTATCTGTAATTATTTGAAAACAGACAGGAAGTATGCTTGCCACAGTTCTTGCTGTTAAACAATAAACCATGGCAATGCGGCATGGAAGGTACTGTTTGAAATAGTTGACCTTTGAATGGTTGCCTCACTGTGACTATTTCCCCACTTCCCTTTTTCAAAACGTCAATATTGTGGTTGGTAGTTCCTTGTGACGTAAGCTATCAATAATGTCTGCTGTGCTTTCGAGCCTTTGGCTTTGCGATCGTGCTTGCACTTCTATTCTCGTGCATGTTTTCTTTCAGATGTCTGGCCCAATTTACTTTGTCCCTTCCCACAATAAACACAGAAGTTTCTTTTATCCCATTTCCTTTTGCATGTCCTCTTCGCGAAACATTTTTTAACCTTAACAGGTGACAACTCTCCCCCTACTAACAAGTGAACCATTTGGTATGTGGAAGACCTACCGTCATCCTCTTTTGCCCGTGGATTTGACCGTTGGTGTGTCAGTTTCGCAATCTGATCGAGATTCAGCATGTCGCGTCACCTGTTGGACGGGAAATATTCTGAACAACTTCCATCTTCAATGAACAAGACTCTTCAATGCACTCTGTCTTGATCAGCTGTATACACTCCTGCAACAATCAAAGTTTAATATACGCACATAATTTTTTTAAACGATGTTAAGCAGTGAAAGCAGATTTAGGGCCATGGATACTAGGGCCTGCAAATGATTAGTAGACATAATCGACAAAGGTGGTACTTATAAAAAATTGTCAATGGCGGATATTTTATTGACGCACGCGTCGTTAATGTGTGGTATGGATGCAGAGCGAAGCGAGCAGAGAGAAGAGCGAAACAGAGAACGAGGGTTAACCCTAGGTCCTTTCACTACTTTCACTAAATGTGGTGAATCTTAAAAAAGGCAAGTAAAATTCTGGTCATGGTAATCACCATGATTGAGCAAAAATTAGACACAGCAGTATTTGTAAGTATTTATATTAGTAGTATACTACTTATATAGGAGATGATATGTGAAAAATTTGCATTGCGAATTTTGTTGTCTGCAGACAAAAAAATAATGTGTGAATTGTACAGTTTTTCTGTATAAAAGATATTTAGTGGCTGGTCCCGGAAAGAAATTTCACACCTGCGGTTATTATAGGTGGCCCCCCCCAACACCGAAATATGGGGTGTAGGAAAGGATATGGTCTGATTTGAGAGCATGTAAAGCTATTGTTTTTATTGGAAGGAATAGAATGTATGGTTTTAAATACGACAACGAACTAAGTTAAATACGTTTGGTTTTGTCAAATCAAGAACACAGTCAAACTAGTATGCAATAACGCACAACCTTTTTGCCAAGATTTTAACCAAATAAGGGGAACTTTAATAAATGAATAAACAAACCGAGCTATAAGTGTATCATGTCTCTAAATATGAGTTGTACATCGTTGTCATGCAGCAGCACTGTGTGCTTAGAGCATTTAACTTGGGACATCACAAAGATAACAGGTTAATATGTTAACATTAACACATAGGTCTACAAGAGGACCATTTTATTGAGCCGACCAAACCCGGGCCAGGTCGTGCATCGGCTCAGACTCGGTCAGAGAATCTAAAACTCCAACTAAGTCTGTACTTTTACTTTGTGGTGCGGATCAAGCACGGCTACTAGAAATGTGAATTTAATTCTTGTTTTAACATAAACATGTGATAACAATCATTTTGAAATGAAAGCTTGTTTATTGAATTATGATTTGAAAAACATAATTTTTAGATATCAGGCGGATGGACCGACAGACACAAAAACTACAGATAGACACTTATCCAGCGCTGTATTGCGGTGTACTACATAATAAGTACATTTCAATCACTAATTAATAATGACAAGCATCGGACTGCAGGCGGGCCGGCGTGGATTAAAATGGTTTTTTGGACAAAAACAAGCTAGGAAAGGCCAGCCTCTACACGGAAAGAGTAAACTGACGGGTTAAGCGACAGCCCTCATGGAGGTCGGGCTTAAACGGACTGGTGTTTTTGAAGGCACGAGTGAACAAAATGAGCTACCACCCACCATCCCCCCGTCTCTCACCACGGACCCCGCTCTACTCGCGACACAGACACACATCCAGCGACGATCACTCAGCCACAGTAACCGGCTTCTGGATGAGGGTAGGTTATGGTAGGGTAGTTTAGGGGTAGGGTAGGTTAGGTTTAGGTTAGGAGGAAATGGAGCGGCGTTTAGAGAAATGTTTGGATGGTGACAAAATGGTATTTACCACCTTGATCAACTTTCTTAAATACAATTATTTATACTACTATTTTTCAATTAAACATAAATTCCTAAATTTAAAAATTCATTACAATCTTAATTCATCTCACTTAATCCAAAACACTTTTTTTATATTTTATTCTACTACTATAAATCACACATACCTTTATTTCCCTCCTTATCTCTCATCCTCTTATATTATTATTGTCCTATCTTCTATCATCAGCTCATAATAACACCACTTCTGCTAATTTAACACATTCTCCTACATCATAACCTTTACTACAACAACTTCAACCTTTCCACACTTTATACACTTAATTTTTATTCATTTAAAATCTGTTCCTCACCTCTTTTTTTCTATATATATCTTATTAAAATTTCTTTTCCTCACCAACATCTTTCTTACTCTATCTTTCTCCTCACTCCTACCACCTGATTTTCCTCTTTTTTCCCCCCACCCTTCTCCCCATCACCCTTCTCCTCCCTCTTTCTCCACCAAATTCC
>JAMWET010001988.1:57500-63681 GCA_024036415.1 Prochilodus magdalenae | reverse complement strand
CGGGAGCCCCGGAATCGAGACAGCTCGAGAGAGACTTTAAGCGCCCCATCAGAGCTGGTGCTCTCCGATAAAAGAGGAAAAGGAACGAGGGAACAGCTCTAAGCACAACAGCCCCAAACCACCAAGCTCCCTCCACCATGCTTCACAGCTGGGATAAGGTGCTGGTGTTGACTGGTGTTCCCAGAGGCAGCGTGAAGCCTCCAGGTGGTCTTGAGCAAACTGCGTCTCTACAGCGCGTGTTCGGAGTTTACACAGTGAGAATTACAGGACTCACTTCCTGTTTTATTATAGATTTATAATATACACTGTATTCACGACCCATAACCGCTTCTTTCATTTCTCCCATTTCTTTTTTATGTCTAACAGAAGAACAGGGTTCCAACATAGAACATATCTCTAGCCCTATCTAGAACAGGAAGGTTTGCTTGGGTCACTCTAGTCCCGGTGATGTGCCGTCAGACCTCTGTGTAATGGAATCCCTGTATGCGTTATTCCTAGCACCTCTGTCCAGCTGTGCGTGAAGGGAATTGGCTCCAGATTTTCCAGACTGAGGAACTGATTAGATAACTAACGCTGTGATCCGATGCCTTCGCTCCTGTATCGGATTAGCCCCGTCTCCTGTCCTCCAGGAGAAGGGTTTGTGGATATGTGTGGATGTCCGTGTGTGTCAGTATTGAATATCTCACTGCTGAAAGGAGATGCTGCTTTTAACGCTCACACGTCTTTCCTTTCATAACCTGCTCTGCTGTCCTTCTTTGAGCCCGGATCAAAGCCTACAGCAGCCATTAATTGATCAGTGAAGTACTCGTTACTGAGTCACACCATCCACCTTTCTCTTCCTGCTTTCACCGCTAAAGTCATCAACAGCATCTTAATAAACATCTCTCTCTCTCTCTCTCTCTCCCCGTCGCTCTCTCTCTCTCTCTCTCTCTCTCTCTCCCCCTCCCCCTCTCCCTCTCCCTCTCGCTCGCTCGCTCGCTCGCTCGCTCTCTCGCTCTCTCGCTCTCTCTCGCTCTCTCTCTCCCTCTCTCTCTCTCCCTCTCTCTCTCTTCTCTCTCTCTCTCCCATCGTTCTCTCTCTCCCCCGTCTGCTCTCCAGAGTCTCTCTCTCTCAGCTCTCTTTCTCTCTTCTCCGCACAAACATATCCTCGTTTCTCTCCTCTACCCGTCTCTCTCCCCGTCGCGATCTCCACGCTCTTCTCTCTCTCTCCACGGTTCCATCTCTCTCTCTCTCTCTCTCATCTCACGTCTAGTCCCTGTCCTGAACATCTAACAAATCAGACAAACATTCTTCTCGGTCTCTCTCTCTCTCTCACTCCGTCTCTCTCTCTCGCTCGCTTGCCTCCTGCAGATCGTCGGAGGACCTCTGAGTCTGAGATGTTTTCTCTCTCTCTCGTTTGAACTCCCCATCCGTCTCTCTCTCTTCTCTCTCTCTCCCCCTCTCTGTCTCCCTACTGTGACACGGTAGAGATCAAGTAAGAAAGACCTCTCTCTATATCTCTATCTCTCTCGCTCTCACCCAATCTCTCGCCGATGAGATCCACTAGAGATCCTCCCAGCCCGTCTCTCTCTTCTCTCTCCTCTAGTCCCTATAATAGATATCCCCTCTCCGCCAGTATCATATCTCCCTCTCTTTCTCTCACCTCTCCCTGAGATGTTTCTCTCTCTCTCTCTCTCTCTCTCTCCTCTTCTCTCTCCCGATCCTGCTCTCTCTCTCTCTCTCTCTCTCTCTCTCTCTCTCTCTCTCTCTCTGTCTCCCTCTCTCTCTTTCTCTGTCTCCCTCCCTCCAGCCCTCTCTCTTTCTCTCTGTCTCCCTCCCTCCCGCCCTCTCTCTTTCTCTCTGTCTCCCTCTCTCTCTCTCTCTCCCCCCTCCCCGTCTCTCTCTCGCTCGCTCGCTCTGCAGTCTCTGGAGCTGAGATGTTTCTCTCTCCTCTTCTCTCTCTCTTCTCTCTCTCTCGCTCTCGCTCGCTCTGCAGCCCTCGGACTTTTCTCTGAGCCATCCCTCCAGCCTCTCTCTTCTCTCTCCTCCCTCCCGCCCTCTCTCTCTCTCTCTCTCTCTCTCTCTCCCCCCCCCTCCCCGTCTCTCTCTCGCTCGCTCGCTCTGCAGTCGGAGGACCCTGAGCTGAGATGTTTCTCTCTGTCTCTATCGCGCTCTCTCTTTCTCTCTCTCTCTCTCTCTCTCTCTCTCTCCTTCTCCCCCCACCCCCCCTCCCCCGTTCTTTCCTGGTTCTTTTTAATTAACCGCACATTCAGACGCTTCAGTGGATCTAAATGGCTGCTGATATGTATTTCTGGCCTGTTAAGAGCTGATCTGGCTTTGATGTGTTGTAGGACGTTGGTGAAAGGAGAGCAGGGTGGGGGGATGTGGACTCACTAAAACGTGTGTTTTTGAATAAATCTTGCAGCTGTGAAGACCAAACTTGCAGAAAGTTCCAGAAACGCTAAACTAACAATGCAGCAGTCTCAGCTGACATAAGGAGCTGGAACTGTCCTGGAGCTGTTGTAGAAAAACCCCTCCACTTAATGGGTAGTGGGACAGGTGAAGACACGGATGCAGTGGGTCATGGGTTACTCCTGGTGCACGACAATGCCCAGCCTCATGTGGCATTGGTAGTGGGCATTGGCAGTTCCTGGATGATGAAGGAATTGATACTGTGTTCAGCACTCTGTAAGTGTTTGGAACTGAGGAGATGATTGCTGGAGTTCTGACAGAGAGACGTTTCCATTCCCGCTTGATATTAGATTCCAGCTGCTCCACAGTTCGAAGTGTCCTTTGTCATGTTCTCCTTCCATAATCCTCCAAAGGTTTCCAGTGGGTGACCGGTCTGGACCTCAGACAGGTCAGTTCAGGCCCCAGACATTTTCCTCTTAACCCGTGCTGCTGTAGTCCGTGCAGAATGTGGCTTAGCCCCCAACCCAGAACCTCTCAGCTCAGGGTCCTCCGACTGCAGTTAGTGGATGGTTGAGATGATCAGCCATTAAACCATATCTGCTGAATCAGCTTGTTCCTGATCTCAGGTGTAGCTGGCTGGGTCATGTTTACAGCTGTGGGGTTTACAGGTGTGGGAAGGGGTTGAATGATGTGTACTGTGATTGAAGGGTTGGGACAGGTTAGCATGGACTTTACAGTAGTCCCACCACAGTGCACACAAGTAACTAGTCCTTTATGCTGGGTACGGCTAACACTGGGTTCTCCACAGGTCAGGATTTTGAATCCAATGTTTTTCCAGTGTTCTGTATGGTTGGGAAACCTCACCACCCCGAGCTATGAGAAGTGGGAGGAGCATGAACAGGTCAGTTAAATATTCGTTCTTGTGTCTCCTCTTCTCTCCACGTCGGCTGGGATGGTGTGTTTGGAGCAGAAGTATTCGGCTGCTTCTTTATGCAGCATCACCACCGAGGTTCTGAAGGTTCTAAATGCCACGGAGGAACTAATCGGTGAGGCCGAGGGTAAGGTTCACGACCCCATCAAGTCCCCAGCCAGCACACCGCTCTCCTCAGGACCAGACAGCAAGAAACTGGACCAACATCTTACAAAGATGGAGGAGAACGTAAGATCATACACCACACAAACATCATGAGCAAGGTGTAGAATGAAGGTGGGTGAGGAACATGGAACCAAGCAGAACAAGAACCCACTCTTATTCCTGATGCAGTGTTCCTGAAGATGGTTCTGGCAATATCTACATTACTCCACCCTTGGCTTGAGTTGTAAATACTCCTGCAGTAAAATCCTGCAGTCGTGTGCAGAAGATTGGCATTCCAGTCATGTGACCTGTTTATTTCTACCTTTGTATGTATAGGTGGTTCCACGTCCTCCACAGAGACAGGCTGTGTTGTGTGTATTAACACGCCACTTGTTAATGACGTTTTAATGTTCAGTGTTTGAAGGTGTAGTTAGGTGGGTAGGGAGGCAGTTCCTGATGTCAGCAGCAAGTTCTCCCTGCTTTAAACCACCCATAGGAACACACGAGCTGTACAGTAGAGCGGGCTGCTGGACCGGAACTGGGAAACTAACCCTTGATGCTTTATGGGTGCAGGTGTATCTGGCTGCCGGTGCCGTCTACAGCCTAGAGGGGGCGCTGAGTGACCTGGAAGATTGCGCTCGCAGCATCAACAGCTCTACCACAGAAACGGAACTGGCCTTTCTGGAGGACCAGGTGGCCACCGCCGCCGCTCACGTGCAGCAGTCCGAGCTACAGGTGTGTGGGTTGCAGTGTGGGCGTGGCTTATTTGGTTTATGTTTAATGGAAATCAGCCCGTATGCCTCCTTCAGTTCTTAATACACAATACTACACCCTCTAATACACACTATACGCTACTACATGCTCAGCTACACCCTCACTGCACAATACTACACCCTCTAATACACACTATACACTACTACATGCTCAGCTACACCCTCACTACACAATACTAAACCCTCTAATACACACTATACACTACTACATGCTCAGCTACACCCTCACTGCACAATACTACACCCTCTAATACACACTATACACTACTACATGCTCAGCTACACCCTCACTGCACAATACTACACCCTCTAATACACACTATACACTACTACATGCTCAGCTACACCCTCACTGCGCAATACTACACCCTCTAATACACACTATACACTACTACATGCTCAGCTACACCCTCACTGCGCAATACTACACCCTCTAATACACACTATACACTACTACATGCTCAGCTACACACCCTCACTGCGCAATACTACACCCTCTAATACCACCACTATACACTACTACATGCTCAGCTACACCCTCACTGCGCAATACTACACCCTCTAATACACACTATACACTACTACATGCTCAGCTACACCCTCACTGCGCAATACTACACCCTCTAATACACACTATACACTACTACATGCTCAGCTACACCCTCACTGCGCAATACTACACCCTCTAATACACACTATACACACTACTACATGCTCAGCTACACCCTCACTGCGCAATACTACACCCTCTAATACACACTATACACTACTACATGCTCAGCTACACCCTCACTGCGCAATACTACACCCTCTAATACACACTATACACTACTACATGCTCAGCTACACCCTCACTGCGCAATACTACACCCTCTAATACACACTATACACTACTACATGCTCAGCTACACCCTCACTGCGCAATACTACACCCTCTAATACACACTATACACTACTACATGCTCAGCTACACCCTCACTGCGCAATACTACACCCTCTAATACACACTATACACTACTACATGCTCAGCTACACCCTCACTGCGCAATACTACACCCTCTAATACACACTATACACTACTACATGCTCAGCTACACCCTCACTGCGCAATACTACACCCTCTAATACACACTATACACTACTACATGCTCAGCTACACCCTCACTGCGCAATACTACACCCTCTAATACACACTATACACACTACTACATGCTCAGCTACACCCTCACTGCGCAATACTACACCCTCTAATACACACTATACCATACTACATGCTCAGCTACACCCTCACTGCGCAATACTACACCCTCTAATACACACTATACACTACTACATGCTCAGCTACACCCTCACTGCGCAATACTACACCCTCTAATACACACTATACACTACTACATGCTCAGCTACACCCTCACTGCGCAATACTACACCCTCTAATACACACTATACACTACTACATGCTCAGCTACACCCTCACTGCGCAATACTACACCCTCTAATACACACTATACACTACTACATGCTCAGCTACACCCTCACTGCACAATACTACACCCTCTAATACACACTATACACTACTACATGCTCAGCTACACCCTCACTGCGCAATACTACACCCTCTAATACACACTATACACTACTACATGCTCAACCACACCCTCACTGAACAATACTACACCCTCTAATACACACTATACACTACTACATGCTCAGCTACACCCTCACTGCACAATACTACACCCTCTAATACACACTATACACTACTACATGCTCAGCTACACCCTCACTGCGCAATACTACACCCTCTAATACACACTATACACTACTACATGCTCAGCTACACCCTCACTGCGCAATACTACACCCTCTAATACACACTATACACTACTACATGCTCAACCACACCCTCACTGCGCAATACTACACCCTCTAATACACACTA
>JAMWET010001988.1:0-52500 GCA_024036415.1 Prochilodus magdalenae | reverse complement strand
AGGCCACTCTGCCAGGAAGAAGCCATTACTCCAAACCAAACATAAAAAAGCCAGATTAATGTTTGCAAATGCACACAGGGAAAAAGACCTTCATTTCTGGAGACATGTCCTGTGGTCTGACCAAACCAAAACTGAACTGTTTGGCCATAATGACCATCGTTACGTTTGGAGGAAAAAGGGGGAAGCTTGCAAACCTAAGAACACCATCCCAACTGTGAAACACGGGGGTGGCAGCATCATGTTGTGGGGTTGTTTTGCTGCAGGAGGGACTGGTGCACTTCACAAAATAGATGGCATCATGAGGAAAGAACATTATGTGGAAATACTGAAGCAACATCTCAAGACATCAGCCAGGAAGTTAAAGCTTGGGCGCAAATGGATCTTCCAAATGGACAATGACCCAAAGCATACTGCCAAACTGGTTACAAAGTGGCTTAAGGATAACAAAGTTAATGTTTTGGAGTGGCCATCACAAAGCCCTGATCTCAATCCTATTGAAAATTTATGTGCGAAGCTGAAACGGCATGTGCGAGCAAGGCGGCCTACAAACATGGCTCAGTTACACCAGTTCTGTCAGGAGGAATGGGCCAAAATTCCTGCCAACTATTGTGAAAAGCTTGTGGAAGGATATCCAAAACGTTTGACCCAAGTCATACAGTTTAAGGGCAATAGTACCAAATACTAATGAAATGTATTTCAACTTTTGAGCTTAAAGAAAGTAATAAAAATTGCCTTTAAAAAATTCCTTTCTCATTATTCTAACATTTAGCAAATAGAAATAATTGTGGTAATCCTAACTGACCTAAAAAGGGAAAAGTTTATTCTGATTTCATGTCAGACAGTGAGAAAAAAAATGCATGAGTGTCTTTTTATATAGTGTATGTAAACTTTTGGTTTCAACTGTACAGTGGTCTACATACAAAACAACAGTAAAAAAAACAAAAAAAACTATGCTGCATCCGCTCTCCTGTTTCCGTCTGGCCACAGCACCTCATCCACATCACAAGCAATGCTTTCCCTGGCCAAGCAGCGGGGGAAATATCGCCTAGCATGGCGAATCCAGCCATGAAAAGCATCAACTGCTATATCCCCACATGTCTGCCTCTGTTTCCAATGTTGGCATCCATTTCTCCAAAACAGAAGAGCTCACCTGTTGCCCTTTTATGCTAAAGCTCTGATTGCTAATTGTAAACCTGTGTGACGTGTGTTAGCTCATGTGATGAGTCAGTGTGCATAGTAGTGCAATTAACTTTAGAATTTGAATATCAGTGTGTTCCTTGTGAAAACTGTGTGATAAATGCAGAAAACTGTGTGTAGTGTTTTGAAGAAAGTGTGTAGAACTGCAGTTTGAGTGTAAAGCAGGAATTGTGCTTGTAGTTTGGCAGAATTGGTTCAGGGGGTTGGTGCATGAGTTACATGTTGGGGTCACTGTGTCTCAAGTACCAGTATTTGTGTGTAAACAATTGAGAAAAACTGTAATAGTTCATTTCCTTTTCCAGTTGTAGCTCCTGTTTTGCTGATGCACTTCTACACCCTTTAACTGGAAATCCAGTTCAGTGTTTGTTGCCTACTCCTACTGTTCCTATAGATCTCCGACATTGAGGCGAGGATATCAGCACTTAAAAACGCCGGCTTGAATGTGTCTGCATGCTCAAGATTTTCCAAATACAAGCCCAAGCTGAAGGTAAGCTTCATTTGTGCTTATGCTCCACTGATAGTCAGTAGTTGTGGTAGCACTAGCAGTTTGTGCATGTGGCATTAGGAGTAGATTGGTCTGTCTGTCATGTACAGGTCCGTTCTTCAAAGTGAAGCTCCATGAGTTAGCTTCTTGGTGTGGTTCCTGAGACCATTATCCTTACTAGCGGTGTCGGTTTACCTGCATGTGTAGTCCAGTTTTACCGTGTTTATTTAATCGGATGTGTGTTATGTGTCAGCCTCAGACCCTGGACTCCTCACGCCAGCAGAGGAGAAAGCTGCCCGCTCCTCCGCCCAGAGGTACCGGTTCCTTTACGTGTTTGTTCACATCTTGTCTGTGGTGTTGGTCACTCAGCTGTCAGTGAGTTTGTCTCTGTGGTTTGATTGACTGTTGAGGTGATGTTCTTATTCATCACATTCGAAACAAGTAAAGATTCCAGTCCCAGGAGCTCCAGTTTGATCGCTGCTGCTGATTCTGTTATTTGTACTGGGAGTACTGGGATTACAGAGAGTGAGTTTGCACAAATACATTAAAGAAATGATGAATTGCGACACTGTAGGTAAAATTGCATATACTCTGATAACCTGAGAACCTTAATATTGATAACTGGTCAGGTGGTCCAGATGTGGTGGAGGCCTTCCCTGGCACAGTTCCGAGGAGAATTCCCTGTAGGCTGGGATTGTATCCACTGCTGGTAGACCCGTATGACCGTACGCTTCCACACACCTGCAGATTCAGCTACTTCCTCACACTATGGTCTTTGGCCACGCCCACATGCAGTCCCTCCTTTTAGCCAATCATTAACATCTGCTCTGGAGCCATTTTCCACACATGGAACGAGACACTCCCTGCACTGTAGCTCCTCTTCCCAATCTATGGATCCCGTCACTCACACCCCACAGGGGTTTACAGCCCCATCATCCTCGTGCAGCGCCACCTGCAGGATCCTGAAGATGCTACCACCTTATACAGACAAGGGGACTCATGACATGCTAGTCCACTATGCCAATACTACATCATGAGCACTTCCTTTTAATGATGAATCACTTTATTAATCCTAGAGGGAAAGTCACACACAGTAGTGATGTACACAATGAGACGTTCTAGATTAATGTGTAAGTTTTTATCATACTTTCAAGTGACCACCTTGTACCTTGTAATCTGTTCTGATTATGGTCCAGTGTAATTGATCTTTCTGACGATTTGGCTGCCAGTTACATTAGAATACTGCAGTTATTCAGTTTAACGCACCGTTATACATCTGCCAAATTTGTTTCATAGAGAATTTTGACCAATTGGTTTCGTAGCTGGCAATGAAATAAACAAGTGGCAAGAACTTGGAGCACATGGAGCTACAGGATAAAAAATTATTTTTATTAAAATGCTAAACCCAAAAGAGAATGCAAACCTCTGTAACTTTCCAGATGCTCTAGGTCATTTCTATTCAATTCAATTGAAGTTCAGTGGCCAGTTATGGCTAAAACCAACAGGCTTAGTAAGGACCTCTGGTTGGTTGCTCACAACACAAAGTGGCCACAATGCAACTACAAGAAGTACACTGTGGAGAATGGTGCGGTAGGAGAAGTCACCCCATGAACTGCAAAGAATGGCAGTGTAGTTGGGCTTGAAGAATCTAGAATCGCTACCAAGACTGTCCTCAAATCAGACACTCCAGCGGACATTGCACAAGGACGGTCTCCATGGATGCCAACCAATAGAAACACAGAAAAGCTCACCTAGCTGTTACAACAGCTCACCAGGACAAAAGAAAGACAAGGCCTGGACACCGAACACAAAGGAAGCGTTCATTCCCTTAAACACAACTGTCAAGCACAGAGTTTGGAGGTGTGTCCTCTGCCAGTGGACCTGACAGCGCTGTCAAAGTAAATGACCTCATGAAAAGAGAGGTCATTAATACTCGGACAGTCTGCTGACCGTCTGCAGGAAACCTCTAAGTAACACTGAGGCACAAACAGTAAACCGTGTTTTGTTGGGAAGCGTTGTGTAGCTGGACTTCACTCCTGTTTTTTTCAGAGTGCTGAGAATGATGATTCTCTTTGGTTCTAGTCTTTTTTTTTAACTCCACCTGAAACAGTCCGATAGTGCTGTTCTCATTAGGACTGCTGCAGGTAATGCAGGGTGTTTCAGTGGAACAGGAACTTGCCAGTGACAGCGTTGACAGTTTTTCAGTCTATGGCTCAAAATATATTACAGCTGCATGCTCACAGTCATGTACAAATCCTTAGATGAAGGGAGGCCAGCAGAAGCACAATGGAAACTGCCAGACTGCTTTAAATGAGTTCCACATCACAGAACTGCCTCACATTCTGGATAAATAACCTCAATTACAAGCAGGTGAGGCCTAATCCCAAACCAGCAAATCACTTCAGGACAGGCTGTATACCTGATGTCTTTGTATTTGGATGAGGGGAGGTGGTTTGAATGATGGCTACACTACATAAAAGTTGAGCACTTTGATTGTGCAAAGAGAAGTAATCCAAAACTGAAATTCTGGTCACTTTTTCAGCTGTTTATCTGCTGGTGGTTATTTGTCCATTCATTGGTTGGTTTACAGTAGCACCGCTGTTGTCCATGCAAGAGCCTGGGGTTTGACTCCCAGCTTGAGCAGGAACAGCGTGCTACACTAATAGGACTCCTAATGCTGCGCTTGTGAGACATGATTAAACAGCAAGCTGGTCTGAATAACTCTTTTTACTATATAAGACTCTAAATGTCTTTTTGTGTTTGTTATATTGACTTTGGACTTGTTACGCACATGGGCTGTTAGAATAGCTCCTGATTGTCCCGTAAGGTGCGTCACCACTGGACCAATAAGTCTCCACCTAAGCTTTATGAGCTGCTGTTTTTGCTTCCTGTGTCGGTTTTATGTTTGGCCTCAAAGGAGTCAAAATGTCTCTTGCCTATGGGCTGAGAAATCTTCCATCGCTGTATGGACACACGGCGTTTCGTACAAGCCTTACATCTCAGTTTGTCTTCAAAGCAGTGCAGTGTGTTTATGCACCTGTTGATGGAAGCTGAAATCCCTGGAAGCCATCGTTCTTGGTTTTTCCCTCAAAGCGCTGATCAGAGAGGAAGGCTCTGAGAACATTAGCCATTCTGATTAAAAGAAGTGAAGGCTAGAAAGAGAAGGTGAGCGGGATCAGGAGAAGTGTGCAGTTAAATGCTTCAGGCTGAGTGTGAAGTGAGAGAAGAAAAAGAGAGATGGTCCATTAGAGAGACGGAATGGCCAACAGTATTATGTTTTTTACTCTCCTCGTTTTCTCTCCCCGCTTCCTTTCTTTCTAAAGATCCTCCTGTTAATTAATGCTGGTTCTCTGTGGTTCTGGTCATTGCTGATGACCGTGATTCATTCCCTTTGCTTTTATTTTCCTCCTTTAGTTACAGTTTCAAAGGCCAGGCTCTCTCCTGCTCGAGAATTAGTCACGTAATCTTATTGATTATGGAGCGCTAGCCGTCCTATAGCGAGCACTAAGCTGATTTTCAGGCTTTGTCGCTCCACCTGGGACGGTTTGATAGAACTTTTCCACTCTTCCACTCTCTTCATCTAATCAGTGTTTTTGTCGTCGAGTGTCATCTGATGACTCTTTTGTTTTGTCATTTCCGTAAGGATTAGCGAAATGGCACTTTTGATGCAGTCGATTTCTGTAATTCCGTTTCACTTAAGTGCATGACGACGTTTCATTGCATGCTAAGGAGGGCTAAGAGTGGAAACACGTCTGCATTAGAGCTGAACGAGATTATGCATGTAGGTTCCCTCTATGTTGTTTGTTGTCCTCCTTCTTCTGCATGTGTATTCATCAACCATCCTGAAGTTGGTTTTTATCCTACAGAAGGTTTTTTTGTCTTTGAGTGGCCGACAGTCAGAGCACAATTCATCCCATTCTAGAGAAACAGTCTGAAACTGATAGCAAAGAGTTCTACAGAGTAATGATCATTCAAAGGTCAAAGTGCATGCCTAAATAATAATGTTAAGCTTGTGTTTTTAACTGTTTTGAAGAACCAGTTCACCATAAAGGGCCTTTTAAGTAAGTGATGACGGTGCTGTAGAGAACCAGATTATTCAACTGAATCAATAGAGAATAATCTGAGTTATTACTGTCCTGTTAATCCATATGTATTTAATCAGCAGGTTTACATTTCAGTGTTAATAACAAACAAACGTTTTTCCAAGAAATAAGCTCACACGAGGAGATCCCTGTTCCACATTCGTACGTGGTATCAGTTTAGCTTTTTGGTCTGATTTTTGGTGTTTTCAGATTGTACCTAAACTGGTTTTGTCTAGACAGTTTTGTTTGTTTTTTTATGTTTTGAATGTAAAAGTGGTTTGAAATTTGGTTCAGAGGAGATGGCTGATTTCTAAGGCTCTGTAAAAGCAGGTGAAATCTGATCCTTTTCCTCAGGTGTGATAGATGTGTATCCGTATGTCAGTGTAAATTTAAAACACACTGAATCGGATCATTTCAGTTCTGATTAGGGACACGTTTATTTGTGGTACAGAAATCCAGATCCAGTGTGAACATGGCCGAAATATTCTCTGGCATCACGACAAACAACGTCAGTGTCTAATCCAGAGCGACTGAGGTGCCGGGATTTTCTACATAGGTACCGACAGCCACCCCTGCAGATAAGTCAGTAATGTCTGGATCTGATCACTGTGAATACCAGAGGGGGCAGTCCACCCAAAGATCTGATTCAGTCTAATCAGACTATGGTTAAACCTGACATTTAGTGTGGACTGACTGAGGCTCTGAGCACTCTCGCTGCAGTGGTTCCCAGTTCTTAGAACACTAGAACACTGTAATTCTCTGTCATTTTTTGTTGCCTAGTCACACTTGATGCAGCTCATGAAGGGCTTCAAATTTAGCCAGTGAGCTGAGTCATGTGTTTTGGATGATGTCAAAAAGCAATAATGTGCAGAGAATGTGTTCCTCACACTCCTAAAAATGAAGGTTCCTGAGTGGTTCTTGGCATTAATTTAATTAATGTCTTTAAAAATTAAACATAGAACAGTACTCACCAACCCCGATCTTGGAGATCTACACTCGCTTAAAACCATCTTTGGTTCTTTAAGCGTTCTTTAAGGAGTGGAGTTTAAACAGTGATTGCATATAGAACCAACAGCATTGCTATAAGCTTAACACAGAGCCCTTTCACCCTTCAGTCATGCAAACGGTTCTTTGATTGGGTGCTCACACTGCACTGGATTTGAACCCCAGACTCTGGAGTTGAAGGGTGATGGTTTATTGTGCTGAGCCTTCAGCCTGTGGCTAATCTGGAGCCAGATGCAGAGCGGAGGACCGACTGGCAAGTTTTATAGATGCAGTTTTTGGTTTGTTGTTTCCCCTGTAAGCCAGAAAACCTGGGTCCTGATTTGGGAACCAAAGTAAACCAGAACCTTGAGTGTTTTAGCCAGGTCACTGGCCAGAAGGAGACACCAGCTTGTAGCATGGTAGAGTCCAAATTGAGCACAGAGTGCAGGGAGAACTCTCACAGCTGACCAGGGTGGCAGTGATTGACTAGGAGTGAGGCTAGCCTGAATAAGCAGAACACTCAGATATTCATTTTGGTATGCGTTGTATTTTCTATTCAGAAGGTTTACCCTTAGAACCGCAGTTCTATAGCCCTAGATTTATGGGTTCCTCACAGTTACAGACCTATTACAAGCAATACCTCAATCATAGGACCAGGAGAACTTCACTCCACAATGGCCTTGATGTTCGACAGTAGAAATATCTCATACTCGGGTGACTTCGTCTAAAGGCTGAAGACAGCCACGCCCCCTATGAAGCCTCAGAGACTGAAGCATGATGTGCTGGCGAACCAGTAAAAGATGAATTCCACCATTAGTTCATGTAAATGAGTCATTATCAGAGGCGCCGTATGGCGTTTGTGGAGGAGTTTGGTCTTTAGCTGGAGGGACACATGCAGGGTACTGTACGGCAGTACAGTGTCCAAATCAGAATATATTCCCATCATCAGCGTTCCATCTAAACCTCAGAAGAGACGTGTAGGTTCTCCACCTCTGCAAAGAAGCTGAATTTCTCTTTAAACTTGTGAAATAAAAGCTGAATAATTTAGTACGGCCCATCCACTACCTGCTTAGACACAACACGAGTGTTCACAGCCTGTAAATTCCATCCAGTCTTTATCTTTAGTGGTTCTTCTGCAGTGTCACTCTAAAGAACCCCTTATTTTAGGAGTGCAGCCTCTGGAATTGGGAACTGGTGGCAAACTGGGTTATAGCCGCTGAGCTAAATGATGCTCATTTGTTTCTCCACAGAAAAAGAGAGTAAGCCAGAGCCGCAGATGAGAACCCTGCGGCCGTGACCACAGCACCTTCAACTTTCCTGGCCCATTGAACTTCAAGCTCAGCCATCCAGCTCCCTGTGACTGAAAGGACCGCCAGGCTCTTCCACATCAGTGCCTTGATCCCACATCTGGTCCTCTACCATCACCTTCTCTGGGCTTCTGAACAGAACCAAACGCTGGAGCTTTGCTACATGCCTGTGCGCCAGGGCTCTGCTCCTCTCTCTGCCTTAAAGGAGTCTGCGCTCCTCTACGAACCATCACAGAGGGTACATTTACTGAAGGTCTGTCTGATTATAGAGTCCTACATGTATGATCTCTGGATATGTATCTGTGTAGGACAAAAACAACCAGTATACGGGAATTTAGTTGGACATGGAACAACACAGACTCTGTTTTGTCTCCTGACTGTTTCCTAGAGTGTTGTAGGTGTTTGAGTTCTGTATGTTGATAGTGTGACACTTGTGTATGACCTGTGTTCCCAAACTAGGCTGACTCGTATTTGGTAAGAGTGTTATACATGTGAAACTAAAGAAAACATTTTCCCACCACAGGACCTGTTTGGAGCAGACGTTTTATTTCATCTATCGGTTTATATTCCCTTACAATGCTGCGCTAAAGTCAGACAAACTCAGCATCAAAACTCAGAGAAGCCTCAACAGCTAACACACCTAAAGCTTTATACAGCACCAAAACAGGGCTCCTCTTCTGTTATCATAACAGAACACTTTTGGTGATGTATAGAACCATATACCACACATACTTCATCAATCTGGAGAACCATTTAAGCATGAAATGAGCAGAGATGTAAACGTAGGATTTGACAGAATGTGAACATTGTTTGTATTGTATCTAAATTACATGATGAATAGACTAAAGAAATTCTGGAACTAGAAATGAGCATGTAAAGTGAATATCGTTCACAGTGTTCCCCTGCAGGGAGCATGGCCCCCGGACCCCCTAGCTGTGGCAGGTTGGCATGCTTGATGAAATGGCTATACACACTGTATATAATCCTAAAAATCCATCTTTTAAACAGAGTGTACATCATCTTTTCTTCCTGTTCAGTGTGTCACTCTTGCAGGTCACTCCTGACCATACTTGACCTGGTCATTTCAGGAGACTCACTTTCATTAATGAAATAAATAAATAAGCAAATATGTATTATGCCTGATCACTAGCATGCACTTTTAATATCTCGGTATATCCGTGTGGGTAGATCAGCACATGTTGGCCAGGATAAAAAAAAACAGTAAGTGTTTAAAGCAATCATGTCCAAAGTCCTTCCAGCAGTCAAACAGTTAAGTAGTGCTGCTGGTTTGACCTTTAAGTATTAAGTGGCTATAGACTATTCACGAATCAGTATTGATCACCAAACCCCCACCCAGTTCCCCTGATCCGTGTATGTGCAGACCAGCCTATTCCACACTGGTGACCAAATTTAGCTTCTGTCTTTAATGACTCTTCAGTTATCAGAGCTGCTTCCTGCACTGGTTCAAATCAGGACTAGGCCTCTAAATGACCCATGAGTGCTGTTGACTGTGCTCGTTCAGTAGTCTTTCATTAGGCCAGACAGGCTAGCAGTGTGAGGAATGTTACAGCAGTGTTAGAGCGGATTGGGAAGCTGCTTATAAATGTTTGACATTCAGTACTGTGCAAAAGTCTGAGACCACCCCAGAGTCCAGATCTCAACATCACTTTGGAGGCATGACTCTTTAAGGTCCTGAAAGTGAGTCTCCTGAGAAGAATGAAAGCTGGAATGAAGAGTGACCCACTGAGCACTCTGACTGTATAAGTTGTTGAGGCTTAAATTGTACATGACTATATATAATAGAACACCACAGGCTTCCGTCTGGGAGTCTCGTCCCATCATGGTGTTTTACAGTGGTGTAATGATGGGCTCCAGCTCACGCATGTTTGAATCGACATATTCTGTTCTTTTCTAAACATGGAAAAACTAAGCAAAATGGTGGCTTATGGGTATTAACCCTGTGATGGTGAAACGCTTTAACTGAAGAGCCGCTTTCATTGCAGCGCTGATTGAGAGCCCAGTAGAAGGGTCCTCGTTGTTACAGCATCCGTTCTGTGCTTGAAATCAGGTTGATAGTAATCATTGAGACTCTAAGCGCATACATAAAGCCATACATGCCTACTTAATCCAAACAGTTCTACCTGGGGTTGTGCCTGGATAAGCGATAAGGCTTGGAGCCGCTGAGGCCGCAGCACTTGTGTGGATGGCATTTCGCCTCCTAATCTTGGAAAACAATACTTGTTGGCTTGTCAGTTTTGTTTATTCTAATCAGTTTACCCTGTAAGAGTCACAAACCATTCACAGTACGTGGTCTCTTCAAATGGCTGATTTGATTTGCACTCTGTGGAGCCATTCTTCACGTCTCCCGTCGCTCTGTGTCCCCTCCTCTATGCAGAATGCGATGTTCCACATAGCTTTAATCCAGCGGTTTGGAACGTGTCTACATATAGCCTGATAGTGTAATGTGATTTCAAGCGTGCGGCAGGGCAGATGGGTGTTTGGCCCTTTGAAGATAGAACTAGCTCTCAAAGTAGAACAAGAATCAATTTGAGCTGTTTCCAATGTTCTTTTGTGGGAGAATATTTATTTATTTTACTGAACTTTCCTTTATATGCACCATATCCAGAGCTGCCTGATGGAGCTGTGGGTAAACATGTAGGGAAATAAACCGGCACGGAGTGGAAGGTTCTTCTTAAAACCCATTGGACGTTACTTTTCCTCCTGCAGTGTTTGTAAAATGAAGGTTCTGTTCTTTGGAGCTAGAATTATTATCTAGAATTATTATCATTATCTAGAATGCGCTATCTGTTCTGTTTATCTAGAACAAGCTTCATATCAACATCGGAGCTGCTTGTCTTTCAGCAGAGACTACCACCACCATGTTTCTACAGTAGGCCAGAACAGACATGCCACACACTGAGAGAAAAGCCTGATGTCTACGCTAGGTTCTAGATAATGGAACCCTCCTTTAAAGAGCCCTCCGTTAAAAGGTTCTTTAGGAAAGAGAATTCCTCTAAGGTATTGGTCCAAAGAATCCCTCACCTTCGTTTTCAGGGGTGACCTGCGATGCCTGCTGCAGCCCCCCCTTCCCCTGAGTCGGATCAAGTGTGTTGTGAAGGAATTCCTCTAACTGGGCCGGCCTCCAGGATTGGAGTTTGCCCCTGTTCTAGACACTCACTTTTTGGCACTTTGGCATTTTGTGTTTTTCCGCCACGGTCTCGGACAGGTCCTGCTCCTCGTCATGTGTGTAAAAAATAAAAGCATGTTTCTGCTCGATGTTCAAACCCTCTCGAAAAGCACAGTGAAGAGGAGCTCTTCATGTACCGGTATTTTTTTACTGTATAAAAGAGAATAAGGATCAGAGTGTAGTTCCCTTGCCCCGGAATGTTATTCCGGATTCGGTAGTAAAAAAAAAATCCCAGAAATGAAAGGATGGACTGTCTTGTGTGCTGTCAGTTGGGTCTGTGGCAGGACAAGCTTGTGTTGTGTAGGGAAGGGAACGAAGCTGAGAGCAGTAGAGACTGTTGTGCTGCCTCTCGTGGCTTCGTCCACAATCCAAAGTGAAGAAACTCTGCTCGGACAAATTTCCATGTCCCAGATTTGTTCGGATGGAGAGAATGTGTTCTACTGTACATCAATAAAGTTCGCATATCTGACTGAGATCTGTCTGTTGGTGTTCACTTTGACAGTGTGAGCTGCAGGTGTGGCTCAGTAAATGCAGATTGGGTCAAATTTGAGTCAGTATGTTAATATGATGGAGCTATAGCACCGACTGGAGGATGTAGGAAGCAGGAGAACCCTTGTTGGAATGTTCTACTGTAGAACATATCTATCAGTAGCTACGCCTATAAAACTCCAGATAGAATAATAGCTTCATCAGAACCACTACCTTCATTAACGCCACCGGTACGAACACCACCATTCCATGGTGGAGGGATACATGCAGGGCGCTCTAGGGCACTATTGTCCCATCATCAACATTCCTTATGGAACACAGAAGGCGTGTGTGCGTTTGCTGGTGGTTTAGATGTAGATGTAAAATGTCTGTATTTGTGTGGATTGATTTTGAGGATGTGACTGATGTGTGGTAATTTTTAAACCTAAATTCTCCACAAATTTCTCATTTTATTTCTTGATTTGAAAGCTTACATGTATTGATTTCTTCACCTTGAAGTGTGAAATGATGGGATTAGTTCAAACATGCGTCTGTACATCTAGAAGAATCAGAAGTACTTCACGCTAGTAGGTTTATAAGCTTGTTATTAACCACATCACCCTTCAGCCTTGTTAGACTGTTCCCTTTAGGCTACTAAGGAGGAGTCTACATAAGACAGTCATTCTGCAGCTGCTGAGTCTCTACAATGATCGATTTCACACCAAACCCCTCTGCATAGCTCTGTTTACTTCCTAGCTCATTTCTAGCTAAATCATGCATATGAAACTTGCATTAGCAGCATCTGTGCAGCAAAATAAAATTGTCCTTGCCTGTAAGGCAGCATACAGCGAGGCAGTCTGTGGATGCAACAGCATCTGAATGCATTTACAACGCAAGTGACAGTGTTTCCCCATTTATTTATTAATATAGTTTGCATATTTACAGATCATTTCAGTTCAGAGAAATAAATGAGAGAAAAGCAACAGCAAGGAGAAGTAGCCGGGGGACACAGAAATGAAAAGCTGGAGGCAGGGTGAATGTCACGGTAGCCAGTCTTCTTCATCATGAGCAAACTCGGTGCGTGTGCTCCTGGTCCTGCGTGTGGCCTCCTCGCTTCGGAGAGCGCTGAGCAGGAGCTCGAGAGAACCAAGCACAGGCTGCACGCTCCGCGAGCTCTCCCGCTTACCGAAACGACCGATAGGCCGCACGCCTCGCCCCACGTACCAGAACGGGTCAATCTCTGGACCTGTGGGCAAAAACATGATCATCAGAGGAGCACATGCACTGCTTTTTGCTTCTCCTGCTGAAGGAGGTCCAGGATGTTCTGTAAAAAAAAATGGGCAATGCATTTAAATGGGCGACAAACTCCTAGATGGTTCCTCAGGGAACATTTACATTTAAGGCATTTAGCAGACGCTCTTATCCAGAGCGACTTACAACCGTACAACCATTACAACGCATTCCCCATCCCATCAACCAGGCAAAGAACCGTTTAACCATAGCGTATGTTGTTTTTTTTTTTTGGAGCGTTTGTTATTTTTACTAAAGAACCTGAAAGAGCCGTCTTTTTAAGCATATATTGTAAAATTGTTATTATTATTATTATTATTTATGCAGTAAATAACAGAAGAACCATTTTTGGTTCCCTAAAATAGTTCTGTGTAACGTTCCTTCAGGAACCATGCTGGTAAATTAATGTGAATATTTTCAAAGAGCCTTCAGCTAATGAAATGTTTGAGAAAGAACCCTTCCTCTAGTAAGGCGTTACTGGTGCCCGAATTAAACAGAAGCTGATCCGTCAAATCCTAAAAGGGAAGAAGCTACGTTTTATGCTGACCAGCTATTAATCAGTGATATACAGAAACACCAGCCAGCTAGAAGGGAACAGTATTTCCACTGTGCTATCCTCCTATACCTCCCCCCAGTTCTATTCACCAGAAAACAGGAGACCAAAAAGAACGGCAGCTCAAGCCTCCCGTTAATCAACTATACAGGAAATATCAGATTTCACTACCACTCCAAAAATGCATTTACCCACCAAAGTTGGCACAATCAGGTCTAATCGCTTAGGCTTAAACAAACCAGAGGAGCCTAATGCTAAATCTGCCAATAACTCTTCACCAAATCAAGCATAGTGGGAATACCGAAGAGGCTTTAACTGGATAATTACTGCAGTGAGTAATGTGATGCAGCTGCAGCAGTCCTGTTACCCAACCCCCCACCCCCCATCACTCCTTTAACTACCATGTGGGAAGATGGATCTGGTGGTAAAGACCTTATGTGTTCCAGAAAAGTCAGATTACTGTTCTGCATGAAGAAAAGCTGGTATGGAATAAATGTTACATGTTCTGGATGTTAATGTGGTGATGTATCCTGAACATCACTGAGGATGAACAAGATCTCCACTTCACTGGACTGAACATCTGGGCTCACTCAGGTTAGTGTTCAGCAGGTGTAATACCTGTGTCCGGTTCGGCACATGTTAAGTGTAAAGATATTTATTGCAGAGGTGATTTAGATTTGTAGCTTGTTGCACATCACAATGACAATGCTGGTAATGTGACGTAGCTTGTGAAGTCAGGCTGGTTGAACAAAGAAAAGTGAGTCTTAGCTAAATTAGTTTCAGTCTATAACATATAAGATCTCAACACATTATCAGCATCATCACTGTGACATGCAAGAAACGGAAAGTTGACACAGGAGACAACATGTACTGGAATAGACCTTAATGAGCCTCATTAAAACACCAGCCGCCTTTTATTTCATCCCAGAACGTCGCGATGAATGGACCAGCAGAAATGGTCACAATGATTACACAATAAATAGCATGGAGCTCAGGAAGGCTTTTACTGCTGAAACTGGACCTCAGGAGAAGGTTCTCTTTCTGACCATGACTTTACTGGAGACTTATGAGAACAGTCATCCAGAGTTGTAAACTCTACATGAGGAGAACTTCTTTAACCTCCTAACAGCCCCTTTATAAATGGTCCTGTATCAGTAGACGAGGCAGCTGTCAAAAATCTAATCCTAAACTTGGCTGCATATTATTCTTACATCTGTATAACACTGTATTTGTGTTGCATCACATTTTCATATCTAATGTTCGGCTGTGTAAGTCATGTTGTTCTCACTGTGATGGTGTTTTGTGTTCAGGTTTATCAGTTCAGTCTGGAGCTATGAACGTTACTAGGGTTAGTTTCTGAACAGGTTATCAGTTTGTTGCTGATACTAAACAAAGATGAGCATTTAACAATATGTTAAAATAAGCCAGTTCACCTGAAACTGTTTACATGTGTGTGCTGTTTGGGTTAAGAATGTTTAGGAAGTAGTTATAACTCAAATATAAGGTTATTTAAGCACAACCCTGTGAAGTAACTGTGTTAAATCTGTTAAGTTAAAAAGCGTAACCCTAACCCTGTTCGATTGTCTGGAGAATCCAGATGTTACACCGTGAACTGACTGGTAATAATTGTACCAACAATAATAACCTAAGAAATCATCACTTCAAACATGGAGTAACAGCTGTTTCTTCATGTGCTTAAATGATCTGAGTTCACTAAACACTTTAATACAGCATCGTTTTTAATAATCTTACAGCACCGCACGTGTTAACTGAAGAATGTATATAGATGCTCGTTTAGAGCAGGTTTTAATACCTGAAGTTTCTAGAATGTTAACTACACAAGGACTGAATGAACACTGAAATCAGGGGTCACCAACAGGCATCCCTCAGATCTGCCTTCCTGCAGCTTTTACCTTAAACCCAAATCCAACCTACATCACCTCATCCAGCTAATATAAGGACCTCTGCAGCCAATAATTAGACCCCTCAGAGGAGGTCGCTTGGGCTGGAGCAGGAGTCTACAGAGAGGTGGAGAGGTTGGCTTTGGAGAGCTCATGGTCTGTAAATAGAAACGTGTGGCCTGAAGTAATTGATTAATTTGTGGTCTTATTTTTGAGGCATAATAATCACCCATAATTCCTCACCATCTAAAACTAATGTACTGACAGCTGCAGCCCTTCTGTGTAAAGAAAGCAGAGACAGGAAGCAGCTTACTTCTGTTATCCACATTGTGGACGATGTGCAGGTCGTGCTCTACAGTGGTACAGCGCGCACACGTGGCAGACAGAATGAGCAGCACCATGATGACCACAGCTCCCCACCGGGAGCGTGAGTGGGGCAGCGTGAGCGTGAGAGTCGCAGGCAGCATGGTGCAAGTGGTTTCAGGGCTGTGAGTGGGGAAAAAGCAAAGATGTAAATTAAGGCGGTTCTGCTGCTGAAGAGCTGCTGTAATTTTATTTATTAAAGTATTTGTTTTTACTTTCTCTACTTTTAATCCGTCCATCTTTAGCCTAATTACTTGCTTATGTCTCAAAGTTTTATTTAGTACTTGTCTACTACCATCAGTTCTCAGTTCAACCCAATTGATATGCACCCCAGCATTACACATTACGTGTATATATATATATATATATATATATATATATATATATATATATATATATATATATATATATATATATATATATATATATAAGACAGGATAAACCCTTGTGTATATATATGCAGTGTAACTGAAAGACGTTTTATAATACAACTGCTTTATGACGGCAAAACAGACATGCAGTCCGGCTAGTCCAGAGCAAAATAATTTGCAGCAGCAGCATTCACTAACCCTACAGTCTAATCCTAACACTACAGACTAATCCTAACACTACAGACTAATCCTAACACTACAGACTAATCCTAACCCTACAGATTAATTGTAACCTTCTGGACCAGATAGACCAGTGGACCTGGTAAGCATTCAAGTGTAGTGTTCATGTTAAAATATTGGTCTTCAAGCAAACTTCATGCAAACTAGTACAATGTTTCTCCAGGTAAAATTGTCTGCCAGGATGGTGAGAATTTGAATAATTTACAACCAAAAGCAACAATCTTAAACATTTAAATATGCAATATAGTCTTAAATATTTCAAATGGACTTGAGATCATTGCAATTGCCAAGACACCAGTTGTCGCAGTATCCCCCCACCCCCCATCCCATCCCCTGAAGATGAAGCTTTAATATAGACTCACCTGTGTGTGGAAGCTTGCTCTGGAGGAGCAGGTGATGTTGTGATGAGCGTGGTTTGGTCCGTCTGCGTCAGTTCCCTCAGAAAACACAGATGCGGTTTATATAGTGGCCTATCTGCACTCAGCTGTGTCACTGGTTGCTTGTGCACACCACCAGCACCCCACCTCCTTCCTACACACACACACTCTTCCCCTTGCCTCTTCTCTCACTCTTCATCTCATCCTCCCACTCTTATCCTCTTTCGTTGTCCCTTGACCATCACAAAGAAATTAGGCTGTGTACCCAAGAAGATGGAGGGTTGTGTTAAGGGGTTTTGGGTGGGGGTGCTCAATCACGCTCCATCACAGAGCCTAAAACATACACTTAACTACTGCAAGGTTTTTTTTTTCCCAGTTTGCAGCAAATAACCCACCTGCTTTCTTCACTGTTTCTAGCAGTAGTGTGTCACACTGATTCTGATTACATGCACTTAATAATCTGATAACTGCAGATCTGATTTAGTCTGTGATCGTTTACAGCATTTACATGTACTTGTGTAGTATCGCATAACGGTGCAGCTCCAGGTCTGAGATTTTGGTTTGGAAACAGTCGATACACTTTCAGAATAAGATGTAAAAATGATTTTAAACCATCGAGTACCTTTAATAAGAAAGGTCAAGGTGAGAAATATTGAAATCATTCAGCACAGCAGCCGAGAAATGCTTAACAAATTACAGTTTCAGAAAACAAATTTACAAGACCTGAAATACTTTTAGCACTGCCGAGACCCTTTTACAAATGCTAAAGCGTGTTTAGTCCATTTTAAGGTGAAAAAGTGGGCTGTTATGTAAAAGCCATTTTAAGCCAACTAGCTGGTTCTCCACTTTAGCTAGCATTAGAGCCCACTTCCTTAACATTGCCAACTCCAAGTGGTTTAGACATCGCCTGTTCATCTCTTACTTCCACTCTGGAGTTAGGGTTAGGTTGTGTGGGTTAGGGTTAGGGTGTGTGGGTTAGGGTTAGGGTGTGCGGGTTGTTTCATGTAGTTGTGAAGAGGTTAGGTTCTAAAGGTTAAGTTCTATGGCTATTGGTGACAATGCCCTGCGAGTCAGTAGCTCCTGCCCTGCGACCATTAAAAGAGTCCTTCACTGTTAACAGCTTTGCCTGCCATTATTGGATCTCTGGGCAAGTTCTGCCCCTGAAGAATCCCAGCCCCGATTCTCTGAGATGAAAAAAATTAAATGGCTACCTGTTAGTTTATGGACATGAATATTACTTTAAATGTCCTACGCTCTAAATATAATATTATATTACATATTATAATATATATTCAGCTTAGATGCAGTCAGCTCTGCCTCGCACTGAACAGCAAAGTGGCATCGGAACACTGAAAAGTGCTGAGGTAACATGCTCTGAAGAAGCACAGAGCCAGCTGTGAATGGTATAAGCAAAGTTTGATTGACAAGGGTCCCCAACAAGCACTTCCTGTGTTTTAGACCTCCTGTCAGAATTCGCAGTTTGTAGAAGTGTTTCGGTAATGGTAAAAGTTTCACGTCTTATGAATTTGATTTTACTTTTGTAATATTGTTTTCTGAAATGTTGATTTGTTTTGCACTTCTCAGCCTCTGTAACTCTGTCATTCCAAAAGTACTGGAATACACAGGACTAGACTCAGTGTATACACGCAGTGAGAAATCAGAGTCAGGGTATACATGCAGTGAGAAATCAGACTCCGGGTATACAGGCTGTGAGAGATCAGAGTAAAGCTATACAGGCTCTGCAAGATTTGGAAGGAATCAGACTCAGGGTATACATGCAGTGAGAAATCAGAGTCAGGGTATGCAAGCGGGGATGTTAAGACTCAGGGTCACTGTGAGAATTCAGAAGGGTTGTGAGATCAGACTCAGGGTTTCGGAGAAATCAGAGTCAGGGTATACATGCAGTGAGAAATCAGAGTCAGGGTATACACGCGGTGAGATCAGACTCAGGGTATACAGGCTGTGAGAGATCAGAGTAAAGCTATACAGGCTCTGCAAGATTTAAAAGGAATCAGACTCAGGGTATACACGCATTGAGATCAGACTCAGGGTATACATGCAGTGAGAAATCAGAGTCAGGGTATGCAAGCCGGGATGTTAAGACTCAGGGTATACACGCGGTGAGAAATCAGAAGGGTATACACGCGGTGAGATCAGACTCAGGGTATACATGCGGTGAGATCAGACTCAGGGTATACACGCGGTGAGAAATCAGAAGGGTATACACGCGGTGAGATCAGACTCAGGGTATACACGCGTGAGAAACGTGATTACTGAGAGAAAATCTAGCTTTCTTTATTAGATTTCTAAGCCTTGAAGCTGGAGTCTGTGTTTTTGTAGAAACCAGGAAGTCTAAACTAACTGTTGGAAGAATTTCACCTAAAAAGAAAAAAACCCTAAAGCCCCGCCTCCAAATAAAAACACATGGACCTGCGCGACCTGTTCAGTCCTGCAGTGTTGGAGAGTGCGGTGTGGAAGCTGAAATATCCCTGAGCTCCTAATAAGTACAGTGGGCTACTTACTCCAGACACAGGTTTAGACCAGGCTCTGCTTTATGTCCTAACTCACCAAAGAACACAGAACCACAGGAGTGCTGACTGCTGAACCCCTCACGCACACATCCCCCCAGTAAAGACTGTTTTCAGGAGTTATGATATTTCATGCCTGTGATTTCACCGCGCTGCTTACCAAATCTGTCTGTACTTGTCATGCTGGATGCATAAGTCATAAATTTCTCATTAAAAATAAAGTTTATTTTATCAAAGGAAAGCTTTGTAGGAAGAATCATGTTCATTTCACATATTATATTCAAATTAAAACATGCAAATATGGCATGGTCCAAAATCCAGTTAATGTAGATAAATGCTAATGGAAAGATGTATTAAAGCTGTTGCTCTTCTTGAGGGTGCAGAGAAATGGTTAAAGGTAATTTATGACTGAAACAGCAGACAGACCGTTCACACCCTCCCCAGTGTGGATGAGCAAAAATCCAGAGTTTGATTGAAACGGCAGACTTGGCAGGTTGATAAACTGTTTGAGACTTTGAGTTAAGTCCATGGTAAGACTGTGGAAGACCCAAAGCCATGAATCTTAGCCCACACAGAGAGTGGGCTGACTCTAGCATTGATTAACTCTACTTTAGTCTCCCAAAATGATCAAACTGTTCAATACCAGCTCCCAAGCAGTGTACGTGGGTGTGTGAGTGTGTGAGAGAGCATGTGTTTCAGACACAATTACACTCATTGACAAACCTAGCAAGGCAGCTATCCTCGTCCTGACCCACAAGCATGTCCATTACTGCGTAACTGTAAATTAGACCATCTCAGAGAATCCACACGGCTTTGACCCGCTTGCCCATAAACCCATTCTACAGCCTATGAATTTTTACATTTTAAAGTGTGTCCATTTGTTTAACGGTTGGATAAGAAGCTAAACTGGATTCAGGAACAATCATACATCATAATAACAATCAAAACTGCTAACAGTTTTAATAAATCTGGAAAGCAATGAGAAAACAATTACTCAGAAAGCTCGTATAGCCCCCCCATCCAAACAGGAGACAAGATAAACCACCAGGTCCAGTAGCACTTCCACAAAGGCAGATGTTCCACAGACTGGTTATCCCAACAGGTGCATTCTTGTTTACAAGATCACGTCTGGCCCTCTGAGTAAAAAAAATAAATAAAAAAAACACTCACTCCGTGTTTCCACTGCCAGCCCTGCCGATGCTTGGCATTGCACATAGAGATCTCAGACTTGTCTGAAGGTCCTCAGTGACTCACATCCACCTTTAGACATATGACACATGTAGCCCCTCTCCCTCTCATCTGGACGTTATAAATACGGTATCTCACGTCCCTCATGTATATACACTGGAGCCTCTATCCAGAAATCTAACGGTGAATATGTAGGGTTGTGTGCTCAATGAGGTGGGACAGAATAGAGCAAGGGCTCCTTCTCCATAACTCTCAGAGAGGCTGCAAGTTCACTCCTCTCGTCCAGCAGCTGCACTGCTTAGCGGTCAGTGTACCGAGATTCCCAATGTGAGATTCGTTTTTCTTTGTTTTTTTTTTGCTTATCAAAATTGGTTTCTAACCCTAAACATGAATAAAATATAAACAGGAAGTTACCGTTGTCACCCCCCCCCACCCCCACCCCCCTATTGATTAATTCCATGAACCTTTTTTCCCAAAGGCACACCCGAACCTCCCGCCACTCTCCCAAACATGGAAGATGCCTGGTTGCAAAACATGGAAGCCAGAGTTAGTGAGAAGCAGGTGGAGGAACTGAGGAAAAAGCTTGAGGAGCAGATCCAACTAAATTAAGGTCAGACCACAAACTACATGTTCTGTGTGATAAAAATGAAGGTTCAGGTAAAAGTATCCTTTCATGATTGGCTCAAGCTTATTACCTTTTAGTTCATTTCATGAAACAGAGCATTGTGATTGCTGGACTTCTGATGCAAGTGGAGGAACTGATGGCCCATGCACAGCTCGTTTCACATTACCTGACGTCTTCCCAGTAGAATTAACATCATGGCTGGTAGGAAGCTCTTGTTCTCAAATGCTGTTTATTTTGCATGTCTTGTATTTCTGCTCCCAAATAATTTAGATTCCTCTGTTAATAGCACAATTGTTTTGAGATCTTCCCAAACTCAAAGATCTACAGCATTATTTCTGAAAGAAAAATAAAACGGGTTTAAATAAGAGATCATTTCTCTCTACTAATCATTTGCAGCTGATTCTAATTTTAAGTAGCAAGGATAAAAGTGCATTTCCTGAACGAACACTGAATGGTTGTGCAGCCTAAAATCCAGGAATAGCTTATTTGCTAAATGTGGGCATTATGCATTATTCTTTATGCAGCTATTTTGGGAAAAGATGTTCGCATTTTAAATACAAACTCTGGCAGAGGCAATGCTAGTGACTACACTTCAGTGTAATAAAACATCAGCTAGCTGAGCTGATTAATGAAATAACATATTCAAAGAAAGTAAATAAATGGGGAGAAATTTTAATGCCAAAGAGAGAAGAGCAGAAGCATACTCCAGCTGTTTAGCCACAATTAATAAGGGGATGTACAGCAGAGCACAACAGGGTGAACATTCAAGCAGTTGTTCCCAAAATATGTGAAGTACATTTGGCTAAAGGTAACAGGCTGCCATCTAGTGGTAAAAAATTAAACTGTACTGGGTCAAGTTTGTGGTTCCCAAATCTCTAAGACAAGAAGTTCTGAAATAAAGTAGCTAGTTTCACTGGCCACCTCAGAATCTAAATCAGGTTGAATTTTATTATTCCGGGCCAGCAAAAACCACTGCTATGGATGTCTGTGACGCCTTACCACAAAGCTGGGAAGGGAATATTGATACGCCCTGTGAATTCCCCACATTGCCCTGAGGCTTTTTCTTTATGAAAGGTCAAAACATGCCAGATCAAAAACCGCATATGAACATATGAACATATGAACTGTTGGTGCCAGACAAGAAAGAAAAAGCTCCTACACGTTTACATCATCAATGTGCTTGCAGTAAGTATTATACAGTAGTATAATACAGCACTAGGAAATGCTCGATTTGGCAAATAATGTTTTTTTTTTATTGTTGAAATGTCTTTACTAAATCTGCTTACAGGAAGGACTTTCTCAGTTTCATTTTCAGTAAAAGTAGCATCCAGAAAAATCCTTTAGGAGCAAGCATGGATCAGGTTTCAACAAATGTGTGTTTTAAAAAATGAACACTGTACACATCATGTCCCCACTGGCTTTCATCACAGTGCTCCTACATCCTGATTTTAATGGCAGTTTGAGAAACCTAGCTCTTCTTGTTTTTAGTTTTAGAAGTCAGGGTGGGATTTTTGTGGTATGAAGCATTAAACACCAAAACAACTGTATTATTGTTTTTATTATTATTTAAGTTTAAATGTTTATAGGTTAAATTCCCATGGTCCATTTGGAATGTTTGTAGTTTGTTTCATCCCCCCCCCCCCCCCACCAGTTATTGTGTATTAACTGTTGAGGCATCACTGACAATTTTCTAGTTTAAATGTTTCAGTTCTTCAACGTATTATTAGAGAAAAAATCTCACTGTCAACTGAGGACTAAGTTTGGGTATAAGATTAGGGTCGGGGTTCAAGTTAAACAATAAAGATTACTTTTTTTGTTTATGGCTGCCTTGGGTTTAGGTTTGGCTTTTAGGGTTAGGGTTAGTGGGGTTAAGGGGCCAGGGGGCTTTTAGGGTTAGGGTTAGTGGGGTTAAGGGGCCAGAGGGCTTTTAGGGTTAGGGTTAGTGGGGTTAAGGGGCAAGGGGGCTGTTAGGGTTAGTGGGGTTAAGGGGCCAGGGGGCTGTTAGGGTTAGGTTAGGGGATTTACAATGACCTCCCCCATCGACAGTCTTCCGACTGTGTGGTTTGAATAGGAAGATCAAGGGTGGTGCACTGGCCGGCGCATGTTAAACTATGCCACCGAACATTAAGTCTCTCTATCCATCTTATTTGAGCCAGTTGCCTGTACATGTTCGGCCTAATCTAGAGTGGTTTAGTGTAGTAGAGATGAAGGTAGGCCTCTGGGCGGTGTGGGATACCCTCTGGATTGTATTGGTCTAAGACGTTGGCTTATTCTGTTTTTTTTTTTAATTGTTTGTTTATGTATTTTGTGAGTGGAGGTGTGGATATACTTTTGGAGATGTATGGAGACTGAATGAGCAGGGGACCAAAGAGAGTAGTGCACCGCTAGGCTGAGCAGGGCACACCCAAAGCCTGTATTGGTCTTTGTTGGTCACCTGCTCAATCTCCTCCCCACACTGTTAAGCCGGAGATACCTCAAAGTCATCAGGTGTTTCGGCCTTTAACCACTTTACACTCTCTTCTGAGATGGCCAGCCTAGATTGATCAGGTCCAGGCTTGTGTCCTATGTCTGATTGGATTAGTAGTGGTTATTATGGAGTTGTATTATTTGTTTTTGTTATTATTTATGTTGTTGTTGTTATTTTGATTTATGGGGATAGGTATTATGTTACAATCTGTTATTGGGTCCTGAACTATGTTATAGAATGGCATATAATTATTGCAATGAGTGTAGTCATGTATTGTGTGGTTGGTGCTAGTCACCGCTAGAAGATTGGGCGCCCATTTAAGGTCTGTTTGCCCCAGACCACCTTTCCTGGAGGCTGGATACTTACCCCCTGTCCAGATGACCCTTTGTTAACACAGCTAGGTTACCCAGGTCATCCAGGAAGAAGTCTCATCTTGGGGCCTACACTGGCTCTCCATCCCCAGAGGTGGAGAGAAAGACCAGAATTAAGTCTCCATTGCATTACTGGGAGAAAGGTACCCATGATCCTTTGGGAGTTCGATGTTATTCTCCTTTTTGATTAAAAGTGTCGTGTTTTTTGCATGTGGGTGTGCTAATATGGTATTTGTTGTGGTAGACATGATGATTACAGTTCCGAGGCTTCTTTTCTGGTGATAGACTTGCTTTTCTAGGGAAATCCGGAATTCACCCTCGGCCAGTGTGTTGTCCCAGTTGAATCCTCCTGTGTCTGCTGTGTTGAATGTTCCAATCCCCTTTGGGGGGCTGCCCATTACAGATGCCCTTGATTATGGCATGGCTCACTTTTCGTCTATACTTGGGTCCTTTCCTGTTAAGGTTGGGGATGTAATCATGTGATCCCCAGCCAGAGTGTGGGGTGGGCTACGCTGGGGACGGGGCTAGGCCTTGGTGTTAATGGGGTAGGTGTGAAGTGGGAGATTGGGTGTAAGATAAGGGTTGGTGGAATTTAGAGCTAGGATCTGTATCAGTGTGGGGTTATTGAAGCCCCTCTTTTTACAGATTGTTGGATATGTGTTATAGGGCAATGGGAGAGCAAAATGCATAAAGGAAGGTGTGTCCTGGGACTGCACAGGCCATCATGTAGTCCCAACCTAGTTTTTGATTATCCATCTGTATGGTCCATTGCGATCGGACAAGTGTGGTAAGCTCTTATGTAAGGAGTGAGGTTCTGTGGGGCTAAGCTGAAATCTCATTTTAAGTCTATGAAGTCTAAATTAAATATGGAAAAGGCTCCAATAATGTAGGAGAGCAGTCAGGTGATAGAAGGTGCACCATGAGACTGCACGGGACACCCCCCCAGACCAGGTTTGGTCACCTGTCTTTCAGTAGTGGAGGTCAGCCAGGCCTATCCTATATGTTCGGAGTGGGTTAGCATTAGCATTAGTTTTTAAAGTAGAAGTGGATTCAAAACTGTAGGTTGGGCTTAGGGTTGGCTTTAGATGATTAAGGGGGAGAATGAGGTTAGGTATGTTTTAGGGACCGGGTTTTAGAGTTAGGGTTAGGTTTTGTGGTTTTATGGTATTAAGGGGGGCAGGGAGGGTATGTTATGTTTAGGGCTATGGTGGTTTTGCCTACCTTTAATACTCCCCTGTTATTGCTGTTCCTGAGTATGTTGGGGGATTAATTATGGGTGTAGCCCTCTTTTACCAGAGAGGGTGTAGATATTTATTTAACCTGAGCTCGTGGGTATGGTTCTCACCAGCTAAGTTAACCATACAAATTGGAGGCACTGCTGGGATTAACTAACTGTAATCAAGTACGGTATTTTGGAACTTCTCTGTGGGTGTGTTATTTCCTGTTTAATATATCCAGTGAGTGGACCTCAGTGTTATGGAAGTTTGACCTTCTGCTCTTTAAGGTAATTTCGAGATGTCACTGCTGTGGAACTGGTGTAAGGGTGAGGGAGTGAACCCAAATTATCCTCTCATAGTGAGTGATGTCCCTGAAAACGTAGAGATAGGAGAGATAGAAAACACTCTTCAGCATATCAAAGCTTTAGGGTGGGTGCGTGTACGTGGATGCTTATTTGACCCCCAGACGCAAAGGCTTGTAGTGCTATGTAAGTGCAAAAGTGAGGTCAATGCAGAGTGCCTACCTCGAGATATACACCCCTTAGAAGGAGGTAATCCATGGGTGCTTAGTGGGCCCGGCGATGTCACTTCCCTAGTAATAGGGAGAACATGTATACATAGCTTTCAGATCTGTGCATCAAAAATCTGGAGAGAAACTATCCGATTTCTTGTCAAATCAAGCGTGCTTTGACCAAAGTCATGCAGAAAGGAGGACTACTACCAACTCAGCGAGACAGGATTCGTGTTGAGCAGCTGCTAAGAGGGGCTACAGAGTCTGAATTAATGTTGTTGTCTCAAGAAACCCTCCGTCGTTTCTTGAGCTATTGAATGAAGTTCGAGAGGAAGAGGATAGGCAGCTGGTGTGATGTAAGCCCACCCCTGTTGCAGTAAAGCAGCTGAGTGCCACAGAGGAGGCCGTAGCAGGTGCATCTGAAACCAGCAAATTACGAACAGAGATTAATGAGCTAAAGATGAAAATTTCCAAATTGTCGAATGAAAAGATGAATAATCCACCAGTCAGTGTGGAAGACAAACCTAGGCAGTCTAAGATAATGGCCTGCATGGAAGAGGGAAATGCAGTCCAGGGCATTCAGAAACAAGTGAGTGACATTCAGCTCCAACTCCAAGCAATGACAGTTACTCTCAAAGACACTGCTGTTAAACCTCAGAGGGGTAGACCTGGCAGAGAGGTTCCAGTGAGGATCTTAAGTTCAGCACGTGGAGACCAACGGAAAGGGTCTTCTGAGGTGATTCAGAGAGAGATATTCTATTGTTATCGTTGTGGGGAAGATGGTCACGTAGCTAGAAGATGAATGGCTGCTGAAGACACCAGCAAGGTCATCTCCAAACTAATTAGTGCTTTAAAAAAACAGAGACATGGTGAGACATCTGTACATGCAGATCATCCAGAAAGACATAGTACTGTCAAGACCAGTACTGTCTGTACCACTAGGTTTCCAAGTCTCCCTGAAGGCCTAGTGGGAAAATCCTTACTAAGCAGAGTGATCATTGAGAGTCGTTGTTGTACTGCCCTGATGGACAGTGGCTCCACCGTAACCATTATCTTTGAACAATGGTACCAGCGGTATTTGCAGCATATACCTCTCCACCCCATTTCCAGCCTTGCCATTTGGGGTTTGGGAGACGCAACCTATCCCTACAAAGGTTATGTAGCTGTTAGTGTAGAGCTCCTTGAAGATGGGGACCATCGACAGGCCAAGTCCATTCTGGCTCTGGTGTGCCCACGTGTGTATAGCACACGTTTACCGAGCTGATGTAGTGACTGAAGTCAAAGCCGAGACTACTGGCAATAAAGGCCAGCTTGGCCCTAAGCTCTTCTGTTTTGGAGACTCTCCCATTCCACCAGCATAGAAAAAAAAAGGTTAGTGCAGCAACTGGCTCAAAGGACCAATGTGTTTTCGGTGGACGAGTGGGATGTGGGCATTGCGACTTAGCAATCTACGTCCATTTAGAGAGAGGTCATGGAGGCTCACACCTGCAGATCTGAATGACGTCCGACGTCACCTGCAGGAATTGCTGGCTGCTGGAATTATTAAAGAATCCCGAAATCCTTATGCTTCAGTTATAGTTGTGGCCAAAAAGAAAAGTGAAAAAATCAGAATGTGCATTGATTATCGTACGCTAAATGCTAGGACAGTTCCTGACCAGTACACGGTTCCTAGAGTGGATGATGCTCTTGACTGCTTATCGGGCAGTCAGTGGTTCTCTGTCCTTGATCTTAGAAGTGGCTACTACCAGATAGTGATGGCTGATCAGGATAAGGAAAAAAACAGCGTTTATTTGCCCGCTAGGATTTTACCAATTTATGCGCATGCCTCAGGGCATCACTAGAGCACCCGCTACGTTTCAGAGACTACTGGAATGGGTAGTGGGGGACATGAACCTACTGCAGTGCCTGGTGTACTTGGACGATCTCATAGTGTTCGGACGGACACTCGAAGAACACAAAGAACTTTTGCTCAGAGTGCAGGATTGATTGGAGGAGTATGGTCTCAAAGTCTCTATCAATAAGTGCCAGTTCTGCCAGACTCAAGTAAAATATGTGGGACACATAGGTTTGCCCACAGGAATCGCTACAGACCCTGACAAAATCAAAGCTGTGTCACACTGGCCTCAGCCTACTGACTTAAAATCTTTGCAATCCTTCCTTGGGTTTTGTGGGTATTGCAGACGATTCATCACCAACTACTCAGCTGTTATAGGTCCGCTGACTGATCTAACAAGAGGTTACCCTCCGACTCAGGAGAGGAAAGTTCCTGGGAAGGACAAAGCATACCTTCGAAAGACTGAACCCTTCAATGAGCGATGGACACCAAAGTGCACTGAAGCTTTCGAAAAAGTCAAGTACTGCCTTACTCATGCCCCTCTCCTGGCTTTCGCAGATCCCAACAGACCTTATATACTCCATGTAGATGCCAGCTTAGAGGGGCTGGGTGTCGTGCTTAATCAGCAGTATCCAGAGGGTCTGCGCCCTGTAGGAAGTAGGAAGCTTAGTAATTCCAAGCGAAACTACCCTGCCCACCAACTTGAGTTTTTGGCTTTGAAGTGGGCTGTGGTGGATAAATTCCATGACTATTTGTATGGAGTCAAGTTCACAGTGAGAATAGACAACAACCCTCTCACATACATCCTGACTTCTGGAGGAAGAGGTCAGACATCATCAGTATGCTGAAAAATTATGGAGCAATTTGAGACATTCTCAGTTGGCAGTGAAGAATTCTGATCGGGTACATCAGAGGAACAAATGTTGGTATGATGCTTGCGTTCGGCCTCAGAATCTGGAAGAGGGAGATCGAGTGCTTATTCGTGCCTTTGAAGACAATGCCAAAGGAAACCTCAAAGACAAGTGGAGTTCTGAACCTTATGTAGTGCTAGGAAAGTTACCCAACCTACCTGTGTATCGTCTGCAGCCTGAGAGAGGGAAAAATGTGGTGAAGACCCTTCACAGGGATCATTTGCTTCCTATAGGGTGCCTGATCCATTTGCATGGGGCAGAAGACACCCCAGATGATTGCATTCCCCCGCGAGTCCAAGCGCCACCCAATCAACAGAATGGACATTCCCAGGGAGAGAGCAGTAGTGAGTTATCTGGATCTGACGAAAAGACATTCTGTAGTAGGCCTAGAGGCTTCATGAGACGTGAATTATCTCATTTTCAGACCTTACTCGCCCACAAGAGAGCTCCGGCCAGAGTTGACCCTGTCAGTGATCATAGTGAGGTGGATGAGAGCAACGAGGGTGACAACAATGCTGTTGAAAGCATTCCGGAAGAACCTCTGCCTGAGCTAGGGGGTGTGTCTTTGGTCCAGAACAGGGATGAAATATCATTAAATGCCTGTGAGGCCTGTCGGGCCGTCGGGTTGTTATTTTTAGCATCGCCATTTTTTCATGTTCAGAAGAGAGTTTCTTGGCCCGTGGACTATCAGTTTGCGGTCTTGGAGCAGTCTACAAAAGTTGTTTATGCTACATGCTAGCGCCTCTAGTCCTTAAGGCGTTTGCGGTTCCTTGGGTTGGACCGCATTCAACTCTTCGGTCGATATCCAGCGGGGAAAGCAGAGGAGCTGTGGATTGTTCGTGAGTGTGCGTGAGGACGTTGCAGGTGCCACTAAAACGGATTCCACTGTGTGTTGCAACTAGTTCATTACCTCAAGGCTGGATTACTGTAATGCCCTGCTTTCTGGTTGTTCCAGCCTTAACAAACTTCAGCTAGTCCAAAACGCTGCAGCTAGAGTCCTTACAAGAACTCAGAAGTCTGATCATATCAGCCCAGTCTTATCCAACTTACACTGGTTACCAGTTAAATTCTGTATTGAGTATAAAATTCTTCTTCGGACTTATAAAGCTCTAAACGGCCTCGCTCCTACCTACCTTACTGAACTTATCTTGTACTATAAGCCGTCACGTGACCTTAGGTCTCAAAGTGCGGGCTCTCTATTAGTGCCTAGAATTAACAAAGTTACATCGGGGAGCAGAGCCTTTTCATACAAGGCCCACCAGCTCTGGAATTATTTACCTGTCAGTGTTCGGGATTCAGACACAGCCTCAATCTTTAAGTCCAGGCTTAAAACCTACCTGTTTAGTCAGGCTTTTGGTAATTAGTTTTTTTTTTTTCTTTCTGATAGATAAAAGGTGCAGGTCTAGGGCTCCACTAACAGAGAGTGTTTGGTAAACTGGGAATGTTGGTGCTGTCGTCCCGCTGCTCTTCGTGTTCACTCAGGTTTGTTGACGGTGGAGCAGAGGGGCGCTGACTTCTCAGGGAGCCCTCATGTTGGTGTAGCGGTTGGTGTAGCTCAGCGGATAATACCACTACCCTCCAGGGAACCACCAGCACCACATGTGGGAGACTAGGGTTCGATTCCCGGTCTAGGTGACTATGCTGTGCTACACCAATAAGAGTCCTTGGGCAAGACTCCTAACACCACATTGACCTACCTGTAATATGATTACCCTTGTAAGTCGCTCTGGATAAGAGCGTCAGCTAAATGCCATAAATGTAAATGTCATGTCTGTGTGACCCTCTGGCTCTCCCTTTTTAGTCCTGCTGTAGGAGCCAGGCCTGCCGGAGTCACTGCTGCACTATGTTTACACCTATAGTGTGTTCAGGTCTTCTGTCAGAGCTAACAGCCTGTCTGATCTCTCTGTCTGAGCTGAACTGCTGCCCGTCCTGTGTGGCCTGATGCTGTTGCTACATCTGCTCTGACTGGGAGCCACTGGGAGCCTTACCACCACGGAGCTCCTGGCTGTCCTGCACTGTGGAAGCTTGGCCTGTGCCTGCTGACCCATCTTATGAACCACCAACATAATTACAGACTAATCAGACATTACACTCTCCTTTCTAGTGCTGTCTTGTATCTGGTGTTGACCCGAGGAGGACCCTGAGTCTTGGTTCCTCTTGAGGTTTCTTCCTTCCTAACTAAGGGAGTTTTTCCTTGCCCCTATCGCCCTCGGCTTGCTCATTGGGGGCTTGAACACCAGATTCTTTGTAAAGATTCTTTGTAAAGCTGCTTTGTGACAACATCTGTTGTAAAAAGTGCTATAAAAAATAAATGTTGATTGATTGATTTATATGTTTCTTTGGGTGTTCAAAGAATTTTTGAAAATATTAACTCTGCCACCTGTAGAAACAGAGTCAATATTAAATGTGGTTGAATTATTTGCTTTTGAGATGTGGAAGGCTTTAAATTATAAATATTAGTTGGTGATTTGGGATTTCTGAAAACATTAAATGTCAGAGGTCTCATTTTTAAACATTAAAAGGCTTTTCACTGTGTGAAGCATTTCTGTTATCCCACCTTTATTATAAATGTATTGTTATGAATTATGTTAATCACTATTTGACATTTGTTTTTTTCCCTCTACAGATACTGAATACTGCCTCTCACTTCAGCTCAAGGTTCTCAACTACTCTTGTAAGGCACTCTTAGTTGCACTTAATTTTGAACATATTTGAATATTTGAAATATTTTACTCCAAATATCTACTACCTGTTAGTGAAATGACAAATGTGAAAATGTAGGAAATGTGGCACGTGTGTGTCTATTAGGCATGAACTTCTGAAGCATTTTAGACTGCAGCATATAAATTATGGGCGGAGCCAGCCTTTTACCTAAGCTGTCCGTGCACTTGAGACATGGAATGCCTTGCAAAGCCAAATAAGTGGTGACATTGAACAGACACATTCAGATTTACGGTTTGCTGTGACTGAAGGTAGTAGTGTGTGGTATAGCCAAAAATGTATTACATGGTATAATTCAAATTTCTGGTGGTTTTGTTATATTAGACATTTAGGTAAACACATTTTTGAGTTTGAGAACTTTATTTTTCCAGGACGTCCTTTCACTTATAATGACCAAAGCAAACCAGAACTATTATTGTTGTGCAAAATAGTAATAACAAACTTGAACAATATGTTGATAAATGTTAATATAACATTTCAACACTTGCCATGTCACCCAGGAAAACTGAGATAAAGGTGCTGAAGGCTGAGGTTCTTATCAGGCAACTTTTGTTTTAATTTTTTGTGTGGTTTGTTGATTGGCTTTGACTCTCGGGTGCATCAGATCTACTCATCAGAGGCTCATGTTACTATTAGTGATCATAGCTTATGCCAGTGTGGGTGCAAGTGGTCATTTAAATAAGTAGGGCAAACTCCAAGAAATTCTGAAATCCATTTGAACATTTTGAAGATTCTACTTTTTTATTAAATTAAATTGTTATATTGGCAGCATAATTTGTAAAGAAAACATTAGAAAATAATTGGGAATCAATGCACAATAGATTTAGATTTAGCACTGCTAGGGCTTAAAATTTTTTCCTTCATAGACCATGTGTTGTACAGTGACTGCTCCAGTGCTCAGAGTTATTCTTGGAGACAACAACTCAGAAAAATGAGTTCTCCCACTGGTATGCCAGAGTCTGTGAGTGAACTGGCACAGGAAATCCAACAACAGTGTGGAACAGAAGGAGACTTCAGACTTCAGTACATGGACGCTGAGTTTGGGAATGAATTCTTCAACTTGGTTTCAACATCAGATGTACAAGACAAGGGTACTCTCAAGGTACTTTTCCTGACAGCTAGCACCCGGTCTGATGTTGAGCTTGGGCAGTCAGTTCCTAATCCAGTCCCTACCCATCCTTTAGACATATTTCCAAACCTTTTGGAGTGTGACACAGAAATACTGTCATCTGGGAAATCCCCCACCTCATCAAAATCCTCATGCTCTTCGAGGTGCTCTGGATGGCCTAGTGTTTCCCCTGTGCCATGTTTTTCTTATGATACAGCTGGAAAAAGGCCAACACTGCATTTATAAAGAATGGCACTTGGCTCAATCCTGATCCTAAACTTAAATCTGCCATTCTTGATGGCTTGGTGGAGCAGATCATCTGGTACAAAATGTATCCGAATGATTCTGAGTTTAATGATGTTGCTGAAGCCCTTCTATCAGCACATCCATGCTTAAGAGAACCAGCTTCAGTCACTGGATTCAGTGGATGGAAGGCAAGCTTAAAATACAAACTTGGTCATTACCGAACAAAACTTTGGCAGCTTGGACGCCCAGAAGTCACAGTGAATGCCCTATAACACAAACCTGTGGTCCAGTGCATATTTTATACCTGTGGTATAAAAAAGCCCAGAAAAGCTGAGGTCAACTACTGCCCCACCTTTCCCTCAGGTGAAACAAAGGGAACAGTAGAGATCAGAGTGACCCCTGACAATGAGAACACAGTGAGAACAATGATGGACAAGACCTTCACTTATAGACGGCAAGAGGTAGTACAAGACTCACCGATGAGTGCAGATTTCACGATGAGGTGACCTGCACTCTTCGAAGTGCATTAGGAATGTAAATCTGTTTTTTTTAACTGACAGTGGATTAGTAGTAGAGCCTATTTTTTACACAGACACACTAAAATCATATGTAGGTGACCTTTTAGCTCTGCTATTGCTCTCTATGATTGTGGCATGTTAAAAAACAAAGTAAGATTTCACTAATGATGTGCCCTCAAATATAATTTACATTTAAACTTGAGTACTGAAATAATTTAAAACAAGCCGAATTTGTGTACTACTTTGACTTTTGTGCTTGTAGGTGAATGCAGAGTTCAAGCGTATTACAACGATCCAGTTGCAGTCCAAGTTCTTCACAAGGCTGGATTCACTCTCCGAAAACCTGATGAGTGTGTATTCAAAAAAAAGGTGGAGTTCTAGGACGAAAGATCAGGAACACCATGGCACGTATGACCCAGGTATGGTCATGAGAAAATGTCCAATCTAACCCTAACCCTAACCCTAACCCAGTGAGAAGAATTCCACTTAATAAAAATGAATGATGAAAAGTATTTCCACACCTTACATAAAGTAAGAAACAGGTTAACACACAAACACGATCCCTTAAAGTTAGGGTTACGCTGTAGCGTGTCCTTCAAAGGCACATTGACGGAATGGTTTAGCAAAATCTGTCTCTGTCTGTCTGTCTGTCTGTTTGTCTGTCTGGCTAGCTATCTATACTGATTTTTTTTTCTATTTCCTCTCTGAATTGTTCTGTCTAGAGTGACACCACTGAGGCCAAGCGAGAATGCATCTTCCGATGCATTGTCTACTTGAATGAAGACCCAGGCAATCTTATTAAGGAGTATATGGTGTGTTTCGGTCATTCTCTGCGGAGCCCAGAGATGACCCAGAGGACATCGGAATCATCCTAGAAGGGGTGGAAGTACTGAGTGAGCTGAGTAGTGTGCCATTTGCAGTGGCAATGTTATTGGGTCTTGTATATGCCCTCAACTTGAGCTACCCACCAGAACTGAGCTACACATTTTAAGCCCTTCAGAAAATTATCATGAAACTAGACGCAGACTGTCAGTCAAAGTGCAAGCACTGAAAAGCTTTTCTGTGAGTTACTGAATGATCACTCAAAAGAAAACACACTGTGACAAGGATTTTCTTTTGGCAGCTGGACAACCTGATGAGTCGTTTTTCCCTAAGGTGTTCTTGTACAATTCCTAATTGATATAAGTACGCTCTCCTGTTTGCCATTAACCTTTTCTTATTATTATTTTGAGAATATTAATACTGTGGTCAGGATTGCAAAGAAACTAAAATACAAGAAAATGGTTGTTTTGGAACAGGTTCCTTAAAGCCAGACCATGAGGACCGGTGTCCGTTAGTTACTGTCCTTGCTCATACATGCTCAATTGATTGTTTTCACTGCCTGGTGAAATGGGGGCTTTGGAGAAGGGAATCACCAAATAGTGTTCCTCCAACAGCCCACTGTCAGTTGAAAGGTGGAAAGAAAAAGAATTCGCAATCTTCATGCTAAAAGATGTTTACAGGTTGCCTTGTGTTTATTATTTACACATTTCGGACATTGAAATTTGTGAAATTGAGTTTAACAGCATTTAATGTGTTAGGTTAATAATAATAATAATTTCAGTGTTGCAGTACGTTAGCAATTACCATGCAATGTGGCAAAGATGCCCTTAGTTTTCATTTTTGGGTCTCATTAATACAGTCAAGTTAAAGCTTCTTAAGCAAATGGAAAGCAGCAGATTGTTGCAGATTGTTTTTATTGGTCCTGTTGACAGTGTGTCAGTATGTTACGAAGTGTTGGTAGTTTGGCATATATTAGCAATGTTAAGTGTTTTTTCTGTTTATCGTTTTAAACATTACTAAATAACTACAAGTTTTATTTCTCCTGTATGTTGTTAGGAACTGCCACACACTACAATATTAAACCTGCCCAGCTGGTTTTATGGGTCTGTTTTGCATATGCATGCAAAAAAAGATGGTTCTTCAATTTGTTTAGTAAAGACAGTGCTTCTGTATAGATTTAAAAATATTCCAGCAACTGTTGCATGCTTAATTGTTTCGTATGGTTTTCTATAGGACAAAACGGAGCTTGCAAACAGTTGCAACAGGGTTGACGATTCTATGTAGCACCATTGGTGAACCATCCTTAAGAGTGCACTCATGTGCCTTTACTTTTTTATCTTAGAATTTGAGAATGTCAAAATTGTCTTCTCATTATTTAAGAATGCAATTTCTATGGTTAGGATAACTATTGTGAAGCAGTCTATTTTAATAAAATACAATTCATTTATAAAATACATTTTTATTTTGCAGCAACTTCTGTCTCTGTGTCACATCTCATGCTGCTGTTTCCCCTCCCTGCGCACAGAGGTCGCTCTCACCTGAATTTTAGCCCTGGGTTTCCCACCTGATTTCAATCAGTGGCCATTTTGTATGTTTATAACCTCCATGTTCTCCTTTGTTCAGTGTGAAGTCTTTTGTTTGGACTGTTTGGATTGTTTGGACTTAGAGTTTAGCTTATTAAACCTGCACTTGACTCCTCACTCCAGTTGTGGATCCGTTCATGACGGTGTTAGTGTCTATTGAGTGTTTAGTAAAGGGTTTTGTAGTGTGAGTGTTTAGTAAAGGGTTTTGTAGTGTGAGTGTTTAGTAAAGGGTTTTGTAGTGTGAGTGTTTAGTAAAGGGTTTTGTAGTGTGAGTGTTTAGTGAAGGGTTTTGTAGTGTGAGTGTTTAGTAAAGGGTTTTGTAGTGTGAGTGTTTAGTGAAGGGTTTTGTAGTGTGAGTGTTTAGTGAAGGGTTTTGTAGTGTGAGTGTTTAGTGAAGGGTTTTGTGGTGTGAGTCTTTAGTGAAGGGTTTTGTAGTGTGAGTGTTTAGTGAAGGGTTTTGTAGTGTGAGTGTTTAGTGAAGGGTTTTGTGGTGTGAGTGTTTAGTGAAGGGTTTTGTAGTGTGAGTGTTTAGTGAAGGGTTTTGTAGTGTGAGTGTTTAGTGAAGGGTTTTGTAGTGTGAGTGTTTAGTGAGTGTGTTAGTGAAAAAGAGAGTGAAGGGTTTTGTGGTGTGAGTGTTTAGTGAAGGGTTTTGTGGTGTGAGTGTTTAGTGAAGGGTTTTGTTGTGTGAGTGTTTAGTGAAGGGTTTTGTTGTGTGAGTGTTTAGTGAAGGGTTTTGTGGTGTGAGTGTACTGTTTTTTGTGGTGTGAGTGTTTAATGAAGGGTTTTAGTGTGTGAGTGTTTAGTGAGGTTTAAGAGTGTGGGAGTGTTTAGTGAAGGGTTTTGTACGCTCAGTTTAGTGACATACAATCAGGATCTGTGGTTTTTGTGTGGGACCTGTTTTGAAAATAAAATGGTGTAACAAAGCATTTAAGATGGCACACGCTCAGTATAGACAATCAGCTTACCATCTAATAATGCCATAACCGGATTGTCGTATAGAGCTTAGTGGAGGTGACATCTGTATTGGGGGTAGTGGAGGTGACTCTGTAGGTCAGGGGTGTCAAACACACATCATGGAGAGCAGTGGCTCTGTTTACTCTGCTCTTACAAGCCTACTTCCACTGAATGGATTTATGAGTAGGGGTAAAGGGAGTGATTTCATTTATATACTTAAGTACAGTAATAAATATTGTTAGGTAGAAAAAATTATATATCAGATATAAATCACATGACTGATAAATAAATTGTTTTATTGCTTGAAATTAACAACAGCCAGAGATGGTAATAAACAATTCCCAATGGAGTTAAAAAAAACAAACCTCTCTTAATCTAAGCATCATTAGCCAGTTCATAAAGGGTTGGCAGTCTATCTATAATGTATGCTCTTGCTCGAGGAGATCACTCAGGGAATTCTTTAACCAATCGGCGAGCTCTATCAGAATGCTCAATTATGGATGAAAATGAATCGAGGGGCTTAGGGAGATGTAGAGAGTTCAGCAGGTCAACTGTGCGGATGACAATGTGGATTAAAATTTGCCCTCTCTCTAATGAATTCTTTCTATTGAACAAACACTTGAGTAGACTAGCCCGAGGGACAGTAGACAGACCTCGATAGTGCTAATAGAATACTGATGCACACTTTCTTAATTGTTCATAAGACACACCCCGCCACCCCCACCTCTTCTTATGCCTATAGATGCCATGGTAGTCTGTATATTCAGTGGAATCTTCAAAAGATGTCATGAAGTGGCATACATCCAGAAACTCGTCCAGTCTATGCCAAATCCACTAGTTTTTGTTGGGGAGCTTACATACTCCTAGTGGCTGTAAACAAATCTGTTGGGTTATTTAATGATGTGTGGTGTTCTAAGTACTGTGGTACAGCTGCTACTTGCTCAGCTTCCAAGAAGTGGCTCAGGAGGCATGGTACATGGCTGCACCATGCGCCGCAGTTTGTTTATTTAGTTTAAAGTTTGTGTATGTTTTATTTGAGAAGCCCAATGTCTAGTAATAACCCTACCTGCGATCCCAAGCTGTGTTTAGAAGCATATCAAGGCATTTCCAACGACTCCTTCTTTGCCCAGATGCTATATTTGGTGTCAAAAGATGGATAGCGCACAGTAAGCAGTGGAACTGTGCTTCAAAGTACTTCAAAGCAGACAGCAGAAACACTGCAGAACTAGGGCAGTGAGGCTTGATGGTGGTGAAAGAGAGGCTTGCAAAATACTGCAGCCAAAGAGTTTAGATGAGTGACAGGTTTTTTTTGTGTCCATGTAATAAATTGAAAAGTGAATAGGGGTTTGTTTCACTTACTCATTGTGTTAAATGTGTCTATTAAACCAGTTTTCTAAGGGAAGGGGAACCAACACACACACACAAAACTCAATAAAGATAAAATATAATAGATATAGATTGGTAATCCTAGTACATTAAACTACACAGACCAAAGTAATCAAAACTAGATGTCTAAAATTGTACAAAGTGGACAAAATGCTTTTAGATCAGTGGTTTTCAATTCCTGTCCTCACTGTCCTGCACATGAAGAGCCTAACACACAGTAGGGCCAAAAGTATGTGGACACTTTGTATGTGGATGCATTACACCCATATGAGTTTGTTGGGCACATCAATCAATATGCATCGCCAAAATCAGACCATCTGTCTCTCAGTCTGCTGCAGAAACCCTTATTCATGCTTTCATTTCCAGCCGTTTTGGACTACTGCAACACCCTTCTATCTGGCATCAACTCTCCCTCCATTTCCAAGCTCCAGATGGTCCAAAATGCTGCTGCCCCTCCTCACTCGCACATGACCATATTACCCCCGTTCTCCAGCATCTCCAATGGCTTCCTGTAAAATACCGCATACAATTCAAAGTTCTCCTGCTCACCTACAAAACTCTGAACAATCTTGCTTTTTCTTACCTGTCTGATCTCTCCTTCTCACCTGTCTGATCTCTCCTTCTCACCTGTCTGACCATCTTCCTTACAAACCCTCTCGCTCTCTCAGGTCTTCTACAGCTGGGCTACTCACAATTCCTCCATCCAACCTACATGGCTTTGGTGACCGAGCATTTTCCAGACTTGCTCCTCGACTCTGGAACTCACTCCCACCCCTGGTGAAGCAGTCCAATTCCCTCTCTGTATTTAAATCTAATCTTAAAACAAATTGTTTCTTTCCTGTATGACGCTTATGCACTTTTATCTTGACAAATCAATTGTAGACGACTTTGGGTTTGTGAAAAGTGCTATACAAAAAACGTATTATTATTATTAACATGGAGTTGTGCCCCTTTACTGTGGCAACAGCCTCCACCGTTCTGGGAAGGTTTTTATCGGATTTTGGTGTGTGTCTGAGGAGATTTGTGTACATTCACTCAAAAGAGCATTTGTGAGATCAAGCACTGATGCTGGATAAGGTGAGAGTTCTGTGCAGGCCACTAAAGTTCCTCCATACAAACTCAACAAACCCTGGCTTTTTTAGAACTTTGGATTTTCTGCACATTCATGCTAAAACTGGAAAGGGTTTTCCCCAAACTGGTGCCATGAAGTTGTAAGTTGAAGCATTGTCTAATTGTCTTTGAGTGCTTTAGCTTTAATATCAACCTTCACTGGAACACCTAACCAGAAAATTAGCTCCAAACATTTACAGCATTTAGCTGACGCTCTTATCCAGAGCAACTTACAAGGTTAATCATATTTTAATATGTTTAATTTAATATGCTGTAGCAGACCTGGTTTCATACCAGCGTTTTATTTTGTGTAATACCATTGGTGGCCTCTAGGGGCACCAGCAGTAAATGGGTCTGAATAAAGGGAAGTTGGGTAGTACTTCCAGGGGACAACAGGGAGTGTTTGGAACATGTGCTTCTGGCCTTGTCTTATGCCCTATCTACAACTCCTTTCCTGAGAAACTCTACGGTTGCATGCTCAGATGTGAGTATTTTGTGAATGCATGATGTTAAACTGTTTGTGTTTTAATTTCATGGCAAGTTATAAGCCAATATATAAGGCAATGCTAAAATGCTAGGCTTATGCTTTGTTGGTCTTAGACAGGGAGTTTTGCTTGGTGCAAGAAAAGTGGATGTATGGACATAAAGGAACAGTGGAACAGGGATCCCGTCCCCTCCTGTCCACCTCGCCTGTGTATCCACATCTTAAAGACCATCTCTGGAGCTACTAAAATCTAAGAACTTCTTGAAGTAAGAACCGGCCATCCCAGAAACACTGAGGTTCAAAAGACTATTGTTTGCAACTGGCTTTGGGTCACTGTGTATATATGTAAATACTGCTGTTGGGTTTGTGGCTTTTTGGTTTTACATCCTGAGTTTACTGTTTTTGAAATTGTGGTTTGTCTTCTCTTCCTAGTCAGAATACCACAGTTAAGAAAGGTGCAGGGTGACCCTGGCCCCACCCCCAGTTAGAGAAATTAATTCTGTGTACCCCTTAGTGGAGGGAGGTTACAACCCTTAACCTGCTTTTCTTTTTCTACACATGATGTCCTACAGCTACTGGAATCCAGCAATCCAAATACCTGCCTGCTGAATCCCATCCCCTCTGCTCCAGTCAATCTCCCTTAATCACATTCCTTATAAACGGTTCCCTGTTATCAGGTCATGTTCCACAGGCATTCAGAGTTTGCTATCCTGAAGAAACCTTTGATGGACACCTCAGACATCAGCAGTTACAGACCGGTATCACTTTGTTTCTTTTCTCTGTAAAACACTTGCACATGCAGTTTACAATCATCTCTGATTTTTTCACTCCCAGAACCAGCTTCAGGCCTCAACCAGTGTGGCTTCAAACCAGCACGTTCAACTGAAACTGCCCTCACTGCAGATCAGCCAACCTGTCCTCAGATCTGATTCTGCTTGACCTCTCTGCAACCTTCGACAGGGTGAACCACAAGATCCTCCTGTCAGTCCTCACCGATCTCGGAATCACTGCCACTGCATGGAATCCAAGCAAGACTGAGCTACTGTTCATCCCCAGCGCTGCTACTGAAGATGTAGGAGGCCTTGGTAGACACATGTCCTGGCTCCCCGAAGGTGTAATGAGCTCCCACTGGCTGTCTGAACAGCTGAGTCCCTGGCAGTCTTCATATGCAGACTGAAGACCCCTCTCTTTGTAAAGCACTTGAGTGAGCACTAGTGGATGTGTTATGTGCAAATACTTTGTTCTTGCACTTCTACTGACCCTAACCTTTCTTCTCTGTAGGTGCGAGTGCTGGGTTGGGGTTGCCAAGTTAAGCACTTATGCTTTATATATGTCTGTGTATTGTTCTCTCTAGATATCAGCACTGACCCTTGTTCTGGCAGCGTTGGAGCTCATGGTGAGGTTTAGACTCTGACCTTCCTGAACTAGCTGGAAACATTATCCAACGGAACACTAAGCACGACTGTAAGTCACTCTGGATCAGAGCGTCTGCTAAAGGCCTTGCATGTAAAGAGTAATGTAACCCAAACTCGAAGAAATTGTCAAATCTCAAAGTGAAGTGTGTGTGACTGCCCTCATGGTCAACAAGCCAGTGACCCTGTGGGGTCAGTCTTCTTTGCTTATATGTGACATTAGACCCTAACCCTGAGGTTTTATTGGGTAACTTGGTTATCTGAAGTGCTGGTGGTCTGGAGTTGATTGATCCCATTCACTTTGGTAATATGGGACACTCTGGTAATATAATGAAGTTCAATGGACTTTAGGGTTAAATTTGAGCCTGTATGGACACTTTGGTAATATAACCTTAACTCTATGAGAAAGTGTCCCATCTCCTTAATATGATCATAGAATGGGAGCTGCCTTGGTAATATGGACCATCTTGGAAAGTCCAGTGGGCTTTCTTATGCACTTTAAACATCTGTGGACAATTTTGTGATAAGGGACGTCTTGGTAATATAACCCTAACACTATAAAGACGCGGTCAAATCTCAAGGTGCAGTGCATGACCACACTCACGGGAAACAGAGCAGTGACCTTGTGGGGTCAGTTCACTTTGGTAATATGCTTTGCTAAACTGGTTTGCTAACACTAACTGTGGGGTTTCATTGGGTTACATGCTGATATTGAGTGCTGGGTTTCTAGAGTTGATTGGTCCATTCATCTTGGTAATATGGGACATGTTGGAAATGTAACCCTAACTCTATGAAGAAGTGGTCAAATCTTAAAGTGAAGTGTATGACAGCGCTCACGGTCAACAAGCCAGTAAAGCTGTGGGGTCAGTCCACTTTGGGTACTATTGGGTTACTTGATGATATTAAGTGCTGGGTTTCTAGGGATGATTGGTTGCATTCACTTTGGTAAAATTTTGAAGTTCAGTGGACTGTAGGGTTGAATTTGAGCCTGTTTTTTTGGTAATATGGGACGTCTTGGCAATATATCCCTAACTCCAAGAAGAGTGGTCAAATCTCAAAGTGTATGACTGTACTCGGTAAACATCGCAGTGACCCTGTGGGGTTAGGCCAGCTTTGGTGATGTGCCTTACTACCCTGGTTTGCTAACCCTATCTTAAGGTCTGTTTTTCTAGAGCTGATGGATCACATCCACCTTGGTAATATGGGATATCTTGGTAGTATTACGCTAACTCTATGAAGTGGTCAAATCTCAAGGTGAAGTGTTACACTGCACTCAGTCAACAGGGCAGTGACCACACTGTCAACTCGGTCCACTTTGGTGATATGCTTTACTATCCTGGTTTGCTAACCTTAACCCAAGGGTTTTATTGGGTTATTTGATCTTAATGTCTGGTTTTCTGGAGTTGATTGATCACATTCACCTTGGTAATATGGAACATCTTGGTAATATAACACTTACTCTATGAAGAAGTGGTCAGTTCTTAAGGTGAAGTGTATAACTGCACTCAGTCAACAGGGCAGTGACCCTGTTGGATCAGTCAACTTTGGTAATATGCTTTGCTAACCCTAACACTAGGGTTTCACTGGGTTATTTGATATGAGATGCTGGGTTTCTAGAGTTGACCACATCCACCTTGGTAATATGTGACACTTTGGTAATGTAATGCAGTTCAATGGATTTTGGGGTTGAATTTCAGCCTGTATGGACGCTCTGGTGATATGGCATGTCTTGGTGTCTCTTATTTTAATCTGTAGTTTACACTTTTGCTCTTCCACTACGTGTCTTACAATACCCTTTCTTCCATCTCGCAGACCTAGATCCCATGCTCACCACAGGAAGCGCAATCCCAGCAGTCTCCTCTGTACCTCTAGAATGATTTTGAATCAATGTCATTTATCAACCTCCTTGTCCTCTAGGTAACTTCATCATCCACAAGCTAGACACACTTCTGAGTCTCTTCCCTGTTGATAGATCCACACTTCTTCTCCTTGGCCACTTCATCTACCCCACAGAAGTTGCCATCATTTGCCTGGACCCACTGCTATCATCCTCCAACCTCACCCTCAACCCATCCCCTCCAACACATCGAGACGGCGACATTCTGGAGCTGTTCGAGACCTACTGCTGCTCTGGATATCACCGTAAACCCCTTTCACTGCTTAGATCATCGCTTTCTATCTTTTACTCTCTCCAGCTCTTCCTGACCATGTCACCCCTTCACATCCTTCCTTCACTCTGTGTAATCTGTGCTCCATCTCTCCCTCATCTGCATTTCACCATTTGTCCTCTCTCCCCCAGGTAAACAAGATCCTCTTCACCTGTCCCCTGGATGACAGCAGGCCTTCGTAGCAAACTGACAGAAGCTGAGGGTAAGTGGAGAAGATCCCAGCTCGACTCTGATCTGCACACCTACCAAACCATCCTCTCTAGGTTCTCAGCGGAAGTGACATCTGCAAAGTCCTCTTTCTACAGGGGACGGAAACTGGAGGAACCTGCGTATGACCCACGCAAGCTCTTGAGTACTTTCTCCTCTCCAATCTGGCAGTCTCTTTCCTCTGTCCCCGCTCCTCCTTCCGTTAATCCTTTTCTTGCCACAAATTCCTTAACCTGCTTTTCTTCTCCTTTTACAGATGCTTTTCTACTGTAACTGGAATCCAGCAACCCAACTACCTGCCCACTGGATCCCGCTACTGTTCATCCTCAGCACTACACACAGGGTAGACACATGTCCTGGCTCCCAGAAGGTAAAATGAGCTCCCACTGGCTGTCTGAACAGCTGACTTTCTTGCAGTATTCATATGCAGACTGAAGACCCATCTCTTTGTAAAGCACTTGAGTGAGCACTAGTGGATGTGTTATGTGGAAATACTTTGTTCTTGCACTTCTACTGACCCTAACCTTTCTTCTCTATAGGTGCGACTGCTGGGTTGGGGTTGCCAAGCACTTATGCTTTATATATGTATGTGTATTGTTCTCTCTAGGTATCAGCACTGACCCTTGTTCGGGCAGAGTCTGAGCTCATGCTGAGACACTAAGCATGACTGTAAGTCGGTCCAGGTCAGAGCGTCTGCTAAAGGCCTTGCATGTAAAGAGTAATGTAAGCCAAACTCTAAGAAATGGTCAAATTTTCAAAGTGAAGTGTGTGACTGCCCTCATGGTCAACAAGCCTGAGGTTTTATTGGGTAACTTCGTTATCTGAAGTGCTGGCGGTCTGGAGTTGACTGATTCCATTCACTTTGGTAAAATGGGACACTCTGGTAATATTATGAAGTTCAATGGACTTCAGGGTTAAATTTCATCCTTTATGGACACTTTCATAATATAACCCTAACTCTATGAGAAAGTGTCCCATCTTTGTAATATGATCATAGAATGGGAGATGACCTGGTAATATGGGCCATCTTGGAAAGTCCAGTGAGCTTTCTTGTGCACTTTAAACATATGTGGACAATTTTGTGATATGGGACATCTTGGTAATATAACCACAACTAACTAACTCTGGGGTTTTATTGGGTTACATGCTGATATTGAGTGCTGGGTTTCTAGAGTTGATTGATCCATCCATCTTGGTAATATTTTTTTAATATATATATATTTTTTAATATACATTTGAACACTTTGGTAATATGGGACATGTTGGAAATGTAACTCTAACTCTATGAAGAAGTGGTCAAATCTCAGTGTATGACCACACATCATGGTCAATTAAGCTGTGGGGTCAGTCCACTTTGGGTTACTAGTGGGTTACCTGATGATATTAAGTGCTGGGTTTGATTGTTTGCATTCTCTTTCGTAAAATTATGACGTTCAATGGACTGTTTACAGTCTTGTGTCCTGCGCAGTCTCGTGGCGCACCTTCACTTTCACCTGTCTGCTCTCTTCCACTGTTTTGTTAAAATGCGGACATACATAGTTCAACCAAAAAACAATGCGATCTTAGCCCCAACCTTAACCCGAACCCTAAACTTAACCTTAGTCTTAACCCTAACCCTTATCTCACCAAAAACATAATGCAATCCTAGCCCTAACCTCAACCCGAACTCTAAACTTAACCTTAATCTTAACCCTTAACCCTAGCCCTAACCCTAACCCTAAGTAAATTAAAGCTTTAAACTGTAAAAGGAGCCTAAAATAGTTTAAATACACGTAAAACGCTAAAATATGCAAATTAGGCGCTAATAATCATCTAACTAAGCACTCACAAACTCGAGAATTTATGACTCGCAGGATTAAACACCTCCTTTATCGGAAAACTACACTTTAACACAACAAAAGAAGGCTAAAATGGCCAAAATACCCGCAAACACGGAAATATGCAAATTAGGCGCTCCCAGGGAACCAGGAAGTGAGAGAAATGCGCCTTCAACTTCAAATATCTCCAAAACGGAGCAACGTAGAGACATGCGGTTTTTTGCATCCGGATTCACTTCACTCTAAGTCTAATCTCAGACACCTTTCACTTCTAAAACCAAACATGGGTATTATTCACCGTCGCGGTGAAAACGAGGGTAATTAACCTAGTCCTCACAGAAAAGCGCCAGAATAGCAGCGGGGGCTAGCCTGTTGGTAGAAGCCTGATGACTCTCTTCATGGGAGTTCATCCGCCAGCAGGTGTGCAGCCCCAAGGAGAGCCCAAAGCAGTAGAAGCTTGGTATCTTCCTGAAAATAATTCCACAGTGTGGAATTGGTAGGGAATTTATCCGCTGCCTTGGATCTCCACCCAGGACTGTCTGGGAGGTGACGTAATGCACGGTACCTACCTTCCCGGGTCTTGGAGTCAGTCCCTTGGCAACGAGGGACTGGGGCACGGAGTCTGGTCCTGGGGGGCTTGGGAGGCAGCGATCCGTTCGCGGCTGGCCCTGGCCCTTCGGCTTCCAGCCTCTGAGGCTCTGGCCTTTGCCGGAGTAGGCCGCTAACGAGCAGAAGCTACCTGGGATACCTAGCGGTGTTAACGAACAGGTAGCTTGGGCATGGAATCTAGTCCCTCTGGGTTCCTGGGAGGCAGCGATCCGTTCACGGCTGGCTCAGGTTCCTCTGAGGCCTGGAGACCACACTCTAACCTCTCTCTTTGGAGTGAGGTATCGGAGTAGGCCCCAAGATGAGACCATTCTTCGTCCCCTGCCCAACTGACCAGGGCAACCTTGCGGTGTTAACAAACGGTCTTTTGGGCAGACAGTGAGTACACACCCTCTACTGGGTCCACTTGGACAGCACGCAGAGAGGGTGCTTTTTATTCAGCACCGAACACATTTTGCAGCACTGGACACATTTTTCAGCACTGGACACATTTTTCAGCAATGGACACAAGGATAACGTCGTCATCTACAAGCATAGGACACCACTCAGACGGACACTAGGATCACGGCATCTCTTAAAAATCTTAAAAACCTAAAAATAGCATTCTTCTCTCTTTGGACATGGGACACAAGCCCGGACTTGATCAACCTGGGTTAGGGTTAGGGTTAGCCCTAACCGCCTCGGATGAGGGTGTATAGTGTTTAAAGGCTGAAACACCTGATGACTCTGAGGTACACTACTGATGATGTGTCCTGAAATTCTATATGCTCATCAAAGCGATTCATTCACATTTAAAGGGCAAGTACAGTCGGATAATTAACATTTAAAGGGCAACTACAGACAGATGGATAATTATAGTCCTGGAATTATAGAAGGTCTCTTCAATCAACATACCTACATTTTAAGCCCATTAAGGTTGAAGGTAGGTTAAATCCTTAAAAAACAAATGTAACCGAACATCTAAGACAATTTAGATCAAAGGGAGAAGCAAAATTCCTTAAGAAGAATAAAATTCCTGAAAGTACAGAAGGCCTCTTCAATCAACATACGGACAATCCAAACCTCAACCCTAACCTAGCCTTAATCCTTACTTAGTCCTTACCTAGCCCTAATCTTAGCCTCAAACCTAACCCTAATCTTAACCTCAATCCTAGCCCTAATCTTAACCTCTACTCTAGCCCTAATCTTAACCTTAACCCTAACCCTAATCTTAACCTCAACCCTAACCCTAATCTTAACCTCAACCCTAACCCTAATCTTAACCTCTACTCTAGCCCTAATCTTAACCTCAACCCTAACCCTAATCTTAACCTCAACCCTAGCCCTAATCTTAACCTTAATCCTAGCCCTAATCTTAACCTCAACTCTAGCCCTAACCTTAACCTTAACCTTAACCCTAACCCTAATCTTAACCTCAACCCTAGCCCCAATCTTAACCTTAACTCTAGGCCTAATCTTAACCTTAACTATAGACTTTATTTTAACCTTAATTCTAATCCAAAAAAACAAATGGAACCAAACATCAAAGACCATTTAGGTCAAATGGAGAAGGAACATTCCTTAAGAAGAATAAAAATCCTTAAAAAACAAAAATAACAGAACATTTAAGGCAATTAAAACCAAATGGAGATTAAAATTTCTTTAGAAGAACAAAAGTACTGAAAGTACAGAAAGTCTCTTCAATCAACAAACAATACGGATGGAAAATTCCTCAAGACTTGAAGCCTTGGAAGTACAAAACGTCTCTGCAACCTTCTATCAACAAACAATACAGAACATCTCTTCAATCAATAAACGGACAAGGCTAACCTCAACCCTAATCTAGCCCTAATTTTAACCTTAGTCCTAACCTAGCCCTAACCTTAACCTCAACCCTAGCCCTAATCTTAACCTTAATCCTAGCCCTAACCTTAACCTCAACCCTAGCCCTAATCTTAACCTTAGTCCTGACCTTAACCTTAACCCTAGCCCTAACCTTAACCTTAACCCTAGCCCTAATCTTAACCTTAATCTTAGCCCCAACCCTAGCCTTAATTTGAACCTTGAACCAATCCAAAAATAAATGTAAAACAAACATTAAAAACAATTAAAGTCTAATGGAAAAGGAAAAATTCCTTAAGAAGATTGGACCTCAAACTTTTTTAAGATTGAAGACAAAAAACCAGAACAGACATTTACATCTATTCAGGTCGAAGGGTTAAAAACTAGGGTTAGGGTTAGGGTGTAAGTGGCCCCTGGGGTTAGGGTTAGGGTGTAAGTGGCCCCTGGGGTTAGGGTTAGGGTGTAAGTGGCCCCTGGGGTTAGGGTTAGGGTGTAAGTAAGTGGCCCCTGGGGTTAGGGTTAGGGTGTAAGTAAGTGGCCCCTGGGGTTAGGGTTAGGGTGTAAGTAAGTGGCCCCTGGGGTTAGGGTTAGGGTGTAAGTAAGTGGCCCCTGGGGTTAGGGTTAGGGTGTGTGTAAGTGGCCCCTGGGGTTAGGGTTAGGGTGTGTGTAAGTGGCCCCTGGGGTTAGGGTTAGGGTGTGTGTAAGTGGCCCCTGGGGTTAGGGTTAGGGTGTGTGTAAGTGGCCCCTGGGGTTAGGGTTAGGGTGTGTGTAAGTGGCCCCTGGGGTTAGGGTTAGGGTGTGTGTAAGTGGACCCTGGGGTTAGGGTTAGGGTGTGTGTAAGTGGCCCCTGGGGTTAGGGTTAGGGTGTGTGTAAGTGGCCCCTGGGGTTAGGGTTAGGGTGTGTGTAAGTAGGCCCCTGGGGTTAGGGTTAGGGGTGTGTGTAAGTGGCCCCTGGGGTTAGGGTTAGGGTGTGTGTAAGTGGCCCCTGGGGTTAGGGTTAGGGTGGGTGGACCTGCCCCCTGGGGTTAGGGTTAGGGTGTGTGTAAGTGGCCCCTGGGGTTAGGGTTAGGGTGTGTGTAAGTGGCCCCTGGGGTTAGGGTTAGGGTGTGTGTAAGTGGCCCCTGGGGTTAGGGTTAGGGTGTGTGTAAGTGGCCCCTGGGGTTAGGGTTAGGGTGTGTGTAAGTGGCCCCTGGGGTTAGGGTTAGGGTGTGTGTAAGTTAAGGAATTTAGGGTTAGGGTGTGTGTAAGTGGCCCCTGGGGTTAGGGTTAGGGTGTGTGTGTAAGTGGCCCCTGGGGTTAGGGTTAGGGTGTGTGTAAGTGGCCCCTGGGGTTAGGGTTTTCAGTGTGTGTAAGTGGCCCCTGGGGTTAGGGTTAGGGTGTGTGTAAGTGGCCCCTGGGGTTAGGGTTAGGGTGTGTGTAAGTGGCCCCCTGGGGTTTAGGGTTAGGGTGTGTGTAAGTGGCCCCTGGGGTTAGGGTTAGGGTGTGTGTAAGTGGCCCCTGGGGTTAGGGATAGGGTGTGTGTTAAGTTAGGGCCCTGGGGTTAGGGTTAGGGTGTTGGGGTGTAAGTGGCCCCTGGGGTTAGGGGTTAGGGTGTGGTGTAAGTGGCCCCTGGGGTTAGGGTTAGGGTGTGTGTAAGTGGCCCCTGGGGGTTAGGGTTGTAGGGTGTGTGTAAGTGGCCCCTGGGGTTAGGGTTAGGGTGTGTGTAAGTGGCCCCTGGGGTTAGGGTTTTGGTTCCGGGTGTGTGTCCAAGTGGCCCCTGGGGTTAGGTTTAGGGTGTACGTAAGTGGCCCCTGGGGTTAGGGTTAGGGTGTGTGTAAGTGGCCCCTGGGGTTAGGGTTAGGGTGTGTGTAAGTGGCCCCTGGGGTTAGGGTTAGGGTGTGTGTAAGTGGCCCCTGGGGTTAGGGTGTGTGTAAGTGGCCCCTGGGGTTAGGGTGTGTGTAAGTGGCCCCTGGGGTTAGGGTGTGTGTAAGTGGCCCCTGGGGTTAGGGTGTGTGTAAGTGGCCCCTGGGGTTAGGGTTAAGGTGTAAGTGGCCCCTGGGGTTAGGGTGTGTGTAAGTGGCCCCTGGGGTTAGGGTGTGTGTAAGTGGCCCCTGGGGTTAGGGTGTGTGTAAGTGGCCCCTGGGGTTAGGGTGTGTGTAAGTGGCCCCTGGGGTTAGGGTGTGTGTAAGTGGCCCCTGGGGTTAGGGTGTGTGTAAGTGGCCCCTGGGGTTAGGGTGTGTGTAGATTAGGCTAGGCCCCTGGGGGTTGGGTGGGGTTAGGGTGTAAGTGGCCCCCTGGGGTTAGGGTGTGTGTAAGTGGCCCCTGGGGTTAGGGTTAGGGTGTGTGTAAGTGGCCCCTGGGGTTAGGGTGTGTGTAAGTGGCCCTAGGGTGGGGTTAGGGTGTGGGTAAGTAAGATTAACTGGGGTTAGGGTGTGTGTAAGTGGCCCCTGGGGTTAGGGTGTGTGTAAGTGGCCCCTGGGGTTAGGGTGTGTGTAAGTGGCCCCTGGGGTTAGGGTGTGGGTTAGGGTTAGGGTGTGGGTTAGGGTGTGGGTTAGGGTTAGGGTGTGGGTTAGGGTTAGGGTTAGGGTTAGGGTTAGGGTTAGGGTTAGGGTTAGGGTTAGGGTTAGGGTTAGGGTTAGGTTGAGAAATTTACAATGACTTCCCCCATCGACAGTCATTTCGACTGCCGTGGTTTGGTATAGGAAGATCAAGGGTGGTGCACTGGCCGGCGCATGTTAAGCATACCCCCAGACTTTGGTCCCCCATCTGTTCCTAATTCCTGAAAAACTTAGTTTTTAAACCTTCGACCTGAATAGGTATAAATGTCTGTTCTGGTTTTTTTGTCTTCGATCTTAAAAAAGTTGGAGGTCCATTCTTCTTAAGGAATTAGTGTCCAATCTTCTTAAGGATTTTTCCGTCTCCATTCTTCTTAAGGAATGATGTCCAATCTTCTTAAGGATTTTTCTTTCTCCATTGATGTCCAATCTTCTTAAGGAATTTTTCCTTCTCCAATAGCCTTTTTTGTTTTTAATGTTTGGTTTACATTTATTTTTGGACTAGGTTTAAGGTTAAAATTAAGGCTAGGGTTAGGGTTAAGATTAGGGCTAGGATTAAGGTTAAGATTAGGGCTGAGGTTGAGGTTAAGGTTTAGGGCTAGAGTTGAGGTTAAGGTTAGGACTAAGGTTAAGGTTAGGGCTAGGATTAAGGTTAAGATTAGGGCTAGGGTTGAGGTTAAGGTTAGGGCTAGGTTAGGACTAAGGTTAAGGTTAGGGCTAGGGTTGAGGTTAAGGTTAGGACTCAGGTTAAGGTTAGGGCTAGGATTAAGGTTAAGATTAGGGCTAGGGTTGAGGTTAAGGTTAGGGCTAGATTAGGACTAAGGCTAAGGTTAGGGCTAGGTTTGAAGTTAAGGTTAGGACTCAGGTTAAGGTTAGGTTAAGATTAGGGCTAGGGTTGAGGTTAAGGTTAGGGCTAGGTTAGGACTAAGGTTAAGGTTAGGGCTAGGATTAAGGTTAAGATTAGGGTTTAGGGTTGAGGTTAAGGTTAGGGCTAGGTTAGGACTAAGGTTAAGGTTAGGGCTAGGATTAAGGTTAAGATTAGGGCCAGAGTTAAGGTTAAGATTGGGGCTAAAAGTTGAGGTTAAGATTAGGGTTAGGGTTAAGGTTAAGATTAGGGCTAGAGTTGAGGTTAAGATTAGGGCTAGGATTGAGGTTAAGATTAGGTTTAGGGTTAAGGTTAAGATTAGGGCTAGAGTAGGGGTTAAGATTAGGGTTAGGGTTAGGGTTTAGGGTTAGGGTTAGGGTTAGGGTTAGGGTTAGGTTGGGAAAATTACAATGACTTCCCCCATCGACAGTCTTCCGACTGCGTGGTTTGGTATAGGAAGATCAAGGGTAGTGCACTGGCCGGCGCCTGTTAAGCATACCCCGAGCTTTTGGTTCCTCTATCTGTTCCTAATTCCTGAATTAAAAGTTGTTTTTAAGGTCCATTCTTCTTAAGGTCCATTCTTCTTAAGGAAGTAATGTCCAATCTTCTTAAGGAATTGCCCTTCTCCATTCTTAGGACTGAGGTTAAGATTAGGGCTAGGTTAGGGTTGAGGTTAGCCTTGTCCGTTTGTTGACTGAAGAGATGTTCTGTATTGTTTGTTGATTGAAGAGACGTTCTGTACTTCCAGGACTTTCATTCTTCTTAAGAAATTTTCATCTCCATTTGATCTAAATTGTCTTTAATGATTGGTTATTTTTGTCTTTTTGGGGTTGGGGTTAAGGTTAAAATACAGTCTATAGTTAGGGTTAAGATTAAGGCTAAGGTTAAGATTGGGGCTAAGTTTGAGGTTAAGATTAAGGCTAGGGTTGAGGTTAAGATTAGGGCTAGGGTTAAGGTTAAGATTAGGGCTAGGGTTGAGGTTAAGATTAGGGCTAGGGTTGAGGTTAAGATTAGGGCTAGGGTTAAGGTTAAGATTAGGGCTAGGGTTGAGGTTAAGATTAGGGCTAGGGTTAAGGTTAAGATTAGGGCTAGGGTTGAGGTTAAGATTAGGGCTAGGGTTAAGGTTAAGATTAGGGCTAGGGTTGAGGTTAAGATTAGGGTTAGGGTTGTGGTTAAGATTAGGGCTAGGGTTGAGGTTGAGATTAGGGCTAGGTAAGGATTAAGGTTAAGATTAGGGCTAGATAAGGATTAAGGTTAGCATTAGGGCTAGGTTAGGGTTGAGGTTTGGATTGTCCGTTTGTTGATTGAAGAGACCTTCTGTACGTCCAGGAATTGTATTCTTCTTAAGGAATTTTGCTTCTCCCTTCGATCTACATTGTCTTAGATGTTCGGTTACCTTTGTTTTTTAAGGATTTAACATACCTTCGACCTTAATGGGCTTAAAATGTAGGTATGTTGGTTGAAGAGACCTTCTATAATTCCAGGACTATAATTATCCATCTGACTGTAGTTGCCCTTTAAATGTTAATTATCCGACTGTACTTGCCCTTTAAATGTGAATAAATCGCTTAGATGAGCATATAGAATTTCAGGACGCATCATCAGTAGTGTACCTCAGAGTCATCCGGTGTTTCAGCCTTTAAACACTATTCTTAAGGAATTTTGCTTCTCCCTTTGATCTA
>JAMWET010001987.1:0-66380 GCA_024036415.1 Prochilodus magdalenae | reverse complement strand
AGGGAAGAGGAAAGAGAAGAAGGGGAAGGGAGGAAAAAGAGAAAAGGAAAAAGGAAAGAGAAAGGGGGGGAAAGAAGGGGGAGTGGGGAGAGTGGTAGTAAAGGGGTAATTGATTTGGACGTGGGGAAGGTAGAGGTTTTTTGTAAAAACCAGAAGGGCTGTCAATCCATAACCTTCATTAAACATGTCCATACCATCAGGGCCGCATCTTTTCTGGGGTTAACTGTCCTTGACCACACTCCCCCTCATGCTCTTGCAAAACAGTGTTAGGATGGCTGTCTGTTGGAGACTGGTGGAGGTCTTTGTGTCTGTGTCTACATGCAGTTAAGTTCCTCTTACAGTGAGGTGTCACCCGTTGACTGTTGGTGCAGCTTCTGGTCTTGTGGTTGGTGAGGTGTTTAGTATATACACTATATTAGCAAGTATTCACTGGTCTAGACCTTCACATGGCATATGAACTTGGAGTTACATCCCGTTCTTACTCGGGTAGGTTTTACCATGATGACGTCACCCACCCCTCTGCAGCTATAACACTCTTCAACTCTAATGGGAAAGGCTTTTCCCACAAGGTTTGTAATGTGCTTTATGTCATTTGGTCATTTTTTAACATATTTCCAAAAGAGCATTTTTGAGGTTAAACACTGATGTTGGACAAGAAGACCTGGCTCGCAGTGTCTGCTCTAATTCATCCCAAAGGCATTCTATCGGGTTGAGGTCTGGACTCTGTGCAGGCCACTCAAGTATTCCCACACAAAACTCGTTCATCCATATCTTTATGGAGCTTGCTTTGTGCACTGGTGGGCAGTCATGTTGGAACAGGAAGGGGCTGTCCCCAAGTTTGGAGGATGAAATTGTCCACAATACAGTCAGATAAGTACCGTTCTCCTGGCAACCGCCAAACCCAGACCCATCCATCTGATACAAGAGATCTTGCAGTAGAGTTAATTGTAATGTCAGGTCAGCCAGAACTACAATCTCAGCTGACAAAGTTTGTTGCCTGCCTGTAGACTGGCATTGTTGAATCTTAAGAAAAACACTTGTAAAAAAAACGGAATAGGAGTGAGAACTGCAGTAATAATGACATGCAGGATTCAGGAGTGGAGTCCGTCTTTGCTGGACTGATGAGATTACACTGTAAACTTAAGTTAGTGTGATCTCATCAGTCCAGCAAAAAAAATGGCTCCACTCCTGAATCCTGCAGGTCATTCTTATTGAGATCCAACTCTTTCAGGCAGGATGTATGTATTTTCAACACTGATCTAATTTCTCACAATTTCTTTTTAGATTCCACAGTGCCAGTCTTCAGAGACAACACAAAAGATTCTGTGAAATTGGCAAGTGAGTTTGTAGGTCTTGCTGACCAGAGAATATCCAGTTTAGAGCGTGAACTCTTCAGTCCAGCACAGAGTAGCTGCACTCCTGAATCCTTAAGGTCATTGTTTCTGTGGTCCCAATATTTCTTGATAAGTTCCTAATCAAAGATCTTTGTTCCTAAACATCTGATATTTTGGCTAGAGGTTTTTTAGGTACATGCCAAATCAAAAACATGTTCCTTACAATCTTAAATGTAGATTTTCACAGGTCTTTTTCCTAACATCACACCAAGCCAAAAGAACACAAGAAAAGTGCAGAATAGAATTTGTACGTTTTGTTGACCTGAGAATCTCCAGTTCACTGTGTGATCTCATCTGTCCAAAGATGGGCTCCACTCCTGAATCCTGCATGTCATTATTGGTGAGGTCTAACTTTTTCAGTGTGAATGTATGTAGCTTCAAAAATGATTCTTTTTACAAATGTTTTGTCTAGGATTAGGATTCTTTCTCTGCAGACTGGCTTGGTGTAAAATTAGGGATTTGGTGTAATATTAGGACAAAGATCTAAATTTCAGATCGTTAAGAACATGGATCATTGATTTGGAATGTACCTAAAAAAATCTAAGCAAAATATTAGATGGTTAGGAATAAAGATCTTTAATGAGAACCTTTAAAAAAAACTGAAATATTGGGACCTCTAAAGCAAAGAATTTCAGGATTCAGGAGTACAACTACTCTGTATTGGACTGAAACATACAGTATATGCACTAAACTGGAAATTGTCAGGTCAGCAAGATGTACAAACTAAATTGCCAAAGATTGGTGTGAAATCTTAGGAAGAACAGTTTTGAAACTACATACACCCTTGCTGAAAGAGATCACACTGTGAACTGGAGATTTTTAGGTCAGCAAAAAGTACAAGTTCTATTGTCTATACTACTCTATCTCTTGTGTTCTCTTTCCACAGACTGGCTTGGTGTGATGTTAGGAAAAAGATCTGTGAAAATCTACATTTCAGATTGTATGGAACATAGATTATTCATTTGAAATGTACCCAAAAAACATCTAGCCAAAATATCAGATGGTTAGAAACAAAGATCTTTGATTAGGAAGCAATAGTAGTAGGTATCAGCAGTGCAGCTACTCTGTGCTGGACTGAAGAGGTCACACTGTAAACTGGATATTCTCTGGTCAGCAAGACCTACAAACTCACTTGCCAATTCTGCAGAATGTGTTGCGTTGTATGACTGAAGACTGGTGTTGTGGAATATTATGTAAAACCATTATGTAAAAAAAACAGGATCAGTGTTTAAAATACATACATCTTTACTGCAAGTGTTGTATCTCAATAACAATGACCTGCAGGATTCAGGAGTGCATCTACTCTGTTGTGGACTAAACGTTCTGAACTGAAAGTTCTCAGATTAGCCAGAACTACAAACTCAATTTACAATTCCACATCGGTTGTGTTGTCTGCCTACAGACTGACATTGTCAAATTTTAGGAAAAACATTTGTAAAAAGGATCAGTTTTGAAACTACATACATCCTCACTGAAAGAGTTGGACCTCACTAATAATGGCATGCAGGATTTAGGAGTGGAGCCCATCTTTGCTGGACTGATGAGATCTCATAGTGAACAGTGCCAGTTAGTTTAAAGATGGTGTCTTCTCTTCTTCCACACAGTATTTGGGAGAAAGACTGAGAATTCATTCTGTGCTGTACATGTGCTACTCATTTTGTACACAGGTATGATACCTCTTAAAATTCCAGCACCTTTTATATTGTTTTTATATACATATATTTTGTTTTGTGAAGTTTAATGTTGTCAAGTGGGGGTCAAGACAACTAGGCAGGATGTAAGTGCAAAGATTTAACAAACAGAACAAAAAAGAAAAAACAAAATCAAAGACAACAAAAACACTGAATAAGTTACAAAAACAACAGACATGAGGACAAAATACTAAATATAAATACAGGGGACTACAGGCAGTAAAAGTGAACAATAACTAACAAGAAACACTTGGGAAGAGGCTGAGCTACAAACCAAGGACAGGTGAGGGGACTGACAAGGGGGTGGAGAGAGGAGGAGCCAAAAACCAAAACAACAGAAGCACATGGAATAGAACAACAAAAGGCACATGGAAGTGACAAGAAACTAAACCAAAGAAAACAGCCAAACAGCTACTCTGTGCTGGACTGAATAGTGCATGGTCTAAACTGGAAACTCTCAGTTCAGCAAGAACTGCAAACTCCATTGAGAATTCCACACAATCTGTTGCAGTGTCTGTACACTGGCATTGTGAAATCTTAGGAATAACACTTGTGAAAAACTGGCATAAGTTTTGAAACTACAAACATTCTTCTTGAAAGAGTTGGTCCTCAGTAACAATTACCTGCAGGATTCAGGAGTGGAGCCCATCTCCACAGGACTGATGAGATCACTCTGTAAACTGGAGATTTTCAAGTCAAACTCAATTTGCACTTGACAATTGCACAGATGGGCCAGATTTGGTGGATGCTTTTCCTGGCATTTTACTAGTCCCAGTATGTAATACCAGGTATTAAATGGTAGTCTCAGTGTGTAATACATCCATATGCACAAATAACAATTGTGATTTTATTTGGCATCGATTGGTCAAGTTTCTGGATGTAGACCACATCAATGTTCAGAAATGTTCAGAAAAAATCCTTCAGAGAAATTGTGAGAACTCAACATTGACATTTGCACCATAGCTATCAACTAAGTAATTGGCAGGTTAAATCATTACATTTATATTACATATCAAATTAATTAGTGACAGCCGAAGTGCAATTCCATGAGAAGTTATTCCTGTGATGCAAGTAGTGTCAGGGAGTTGTAGGGCATAGAGCTGGGGATGTTATTACCAGCAAATTATAGATATAGAGTAACGTATGTATCAAATGACTATATGAGAGATTCAGATCATTTCTTTATCATTTAAAAGACTTTGGGATAGTCAGAAGTCATATGACTAGCAGCAGTCCAGGCTATTTTGACCTCTAACAAGAAAAATTCATCACAGTGGTTTAAAACACAGCTTTTTTGTTATGTAATTACTGGATCAATATGCATTTGTTTTGTGCATATGTATTATGCATGTTGATCAACATGCTAATTCTTTTTTTCTAATAAAAATGTGCAACATGGGACTAGCAGGGCTAAAAGAAAAGCCAGTTTTATTATGGGAACAAGTAAGTAAGCTCAGTGTCAAAACCATAGCAAACATAACATAAGGGGATACAACAAAGTCAAAAACCAAAGGATAAGCCAGGGTCAGGGCGAAAACCAAACAGTAGACAGGCAACCTTTTTTTAATCTGAGAGTCCAAAAGTCAACAACCAAAATGCTAACAGGAACCAGAAGGCATACTCAGGAGTAAGCAATACCTTACAAGGAACAAACTGTAACAAACACATATACACATGAAAAGAAATGGCAAAATGTGAGATGCTTAAGTATTCAATGAGGCAATGAGGAGCAGAAAGGTGATTCATGATTGAATGCTTTTGGTGATGACGCTGTGTGGAGGTAGATCATGGGAAATGTAGTTTCTCCACACATATTTTTGACTGAATAAAACCCATAACAGCCTGATTAAACTCAAACATAATATCCAAATGACATCTGGTGTGTAATGAGAGGTAAGACCAAATTCAGCCTGTGGGTCCAGTGTGTTGTTTTGGGTTTTTTTTTTTTGGGGGGGTGGGGGGGGGGTATTCTGTGGGCAGCCCACACTAGGCCATTGCCTCTCTCCCTGCTTTGATACATCAGTTTAGACAGTAACACTCATAGCAATAGTTGTTTATAATGGCCTATGAAGGAGTTTTTTAGTTAGTTTTGCTCAAGCTGGTCAAACATATATAGCAATATTTCTCTAATAATTTGAGAGATCAAGTGCTACTGTAAGCTTGGCTGAGGTTAGTTAGCTAGATGGTCTGTTAACTGACTAAAGGATTTTTTGGGTGTTACTTAGTAAACACTCCCTGTACAAGATTCTATGGTGACAAGTATGGAAAAACACAATTAAAGTGAAACTAAACCTGCACTGCTTGTGGCCTCCACTGGGTTCAAAAGGCTACACTGATTAACGTGAATTGCACTGATCAATCATTAACTGGCCTGAACATAAAACATTTTCTAAAGGACAGACAATGCGTGATTTGTTTTCAATGTGTGGCTCCTGTTGACTCTCTCTTGAACATGTGGTTTCTTTGCATGAAAGGTTGGTGGCAGACCCAACCACAGAGCAAACTAGGAACCCAAAAAAATCTAAAACCAAAATGAGGAATGATCAAACTAAAAATGCAAGATTAAGACTCAACACAGATAAAATGAAAAACATACAAAAACAGTCTGTTGCAGCAAGAAAGCTCAGGAAAGATGGCAAACCCAAACAATTAGCTTGAGTTTTAATCAGATTTCAGGCCTTGTGTGTCAAAGAAAAAATTCAGAGCTCTCCTTATATAAGGCCAGATGTTGAGTGCTGTCACTAATGGTACAGAGGAGCTATATGCCTCCATCTAGTGGCCATGATAGGCTTAACCTGGCTACAGGCTTACCCTGTACAGCACCCTTCAACATCAGCTCAAAAGTCCTCTATGCCTTGCTTGTTCAGGCTCCAGTTCGTCCACTAGGCAAGGCTGCTTCTTTTTTAGAATTTTATAGAATTCTACTTTCACAGCTGCTCCTCCTGGGTCTAGCGCTGTAGCGTATAAGATCCTCATTTGTTCCTGAGATGTTTTTGTTGTTTGTATGTTGTTGTACATTTCGTTAGTGATCATGTTTTCACTTTTTAAACAGTCTGCTATCTCCATTACAAAGGGAACTCTCTGAATGAGCTCTGCTCTGTATTTATCCACAAATTCAGCAGCTGAAATATTAAAGTAAAATATCTAAAATAATTATATAGAAACAAAGAAAAGAAATCTTAATTTAAATGCAATGTAAAATCCATAAAATCTGGAATTTAACAGCAACGACAATCAGTTAAAAAAAAGCAAAATTGTAAAAACATACCTGTATTAATGTTAAGCTGGCCTGTGTCAGTGCTGTAACCTAATATGACAAAACATAAATTCAATATAATTACATGACACATCAATTAAAAGAGGAAGATTTTTTTAGAATTAAACCTAAAATTCTTGAATCATATTTTATACCAAAATTAAATGCCAGTTTTAGATGAAAAAAGACATTCATGTATTTATGTGATGAGGAATCATGATTGTGGTTTCACTACCCACTAAGTGCTAAGATTATCAGCCCTAAGCTAACAGTTTAATTACAAATTGCTTCAGTTTTAGACAGAAAAGGCCATGTGGTAATGATCAAATTGTCAACCTCCCTTTTCCAAGTTATCTATCACTGTATCTGTACACATTTCCAGAACACAATTACAAAACAAACATTTAAAATATGGTAGGGAATATCACATTTTCCATGACTGCTAAGTAAAATGCCCATGCCCACAAATTAATTTTATCATTTATAATTTAAATAACTGCTTTACATATATTTACAAGCATTTTACACTCTTAGGTTATAGACAACAGTTTAATTAATCCTGTGTATTACTATATTACTAATTTCTACAGCGGAAACACAACTACCTGTAAGAAAGCAATTATGGGGTTCCCACACTTCCATGCCATCTTCATCCAAAAGGCTTACTGTGATACTCTCAGCCTCAGTGTGCACCACAAATGCAGGGTGGTAGTTTGGACCATGATCACGTTCAAATACCTCAATCTAAGGAAACAAAACCGCAGCTTAAATGCTTCTGCATGCTAACTATCACATTGTACCATATTTTGGAAAAACCTCTGCACAACTGGCAGCTATGTTAATGATAAAAATGTCAATCCCAAGGTGCAAGCTGTATCTTACCTTTGGTTGTGGTACATAAGGGTCACACAATGGCCTGTATTTTCTACCCGGGGTTAGTTGGCATTTGGAGCTGGTCTTAATACTTGTGAACTCCATGAACTGATTCTTTACCTTTAAAAGCAAGAAGTTTAACTAATAAAGACTTGTGGTACCAATGAAAATGAGTTCCAAAGTTCCTGTTGGAGCACCCAGTGAAAACTGATACATAACTATCTAAGGACCCAACAATGATATCCTTTTTAAAAACACAATGAGAATTCATCATAAGAAATTGTCATGATAAGTTGCATTACCTCTGTGAGTGGAACATTCCCTGGCAGCAAATGAATATGTAGTTCCCTTAAGTTTTTCCTGCCAGATATTAGTTTGTAGAAGAGTAGCACTTGTGCACAGATGGGTGGGGCAGAAAATATCTTGGTTAGGAGACCAAACAAGGAAAGGCCTTGGATGGCAATGATTAGATGTGTGTTTGTCACTTTTAGTGGTTCAATGATCTCTACATTGTCATCAGTGAAATGAGCCACAGCACACTCAACCTGCTTTTCTTCTGTAACATATGAACAATCAGAAGAGTATAGTTCATTAATAAAGAATAATGGGCTGATTTTTAATAAAACAAATAACTATTTGGCTAAATCAAACTCGCCAGAAAGTGTTTCGCAGTGTGGGAGGTGCAGATGACCGATTGAGCCATCAGTGCAGTCAATATTGTACAGAGGTCCTGCTGGCTGCATCTGTCCTAAACCATCCAACAGGTGTGTATCCCAGGATTCTACACTGTACAGCACCTCCCCTTTTCCTTCCATCTCAAACACAAGGTTGGTCAATTTGCACTTAAATTGACCAGCATGATGACACAGAAATCTGCAGTGCAGAAGATGTATTATTTAAATAAAAGCAAAAACATCTTTCTCAAACTGTGTTATTTTGAGAATAATGCAATAATTATGATAAAATGAAGGTAAAGGTACCTGTATAAGTATGTTTTCTCACCCTTTAAAACATCCTTAATTTCAGTGAATCCTGCCACACCTAATAACACTTGCTAAAGAGCAGAACAGTATAAAAACTTCCAGCATATAATTTTCAGCAACAATATTTCACTTAGATTCTATGATCAACAACTGATAATTACTGATTATTAAATAGCGAATGGGAACAAACGCACTCACATCTTCTATGAAAGTGTATTGCGCCAGTGAATACCATTCTACCAATGAAGAACTCTCGCTGTCTTCAGGAAGTGCTTCTACTGCATCACAAAACATAATCCAAACACGTAAATTTGAAAGTATTTTTGGATTACATAATTAATCACAATTGTAGATTAGAAAATCAGTTGCAACAGGATTATGGATTACATGTGATCTTCTAGCATGATCACCATTGCGTATCCAGTGTCCATAATACTGTGCAGTTAAAACGCGATTCTGTTTTGTTTAAAAACACTTTATTCTCAGTATTACTGTATATTGGAAACAGAGGGTTTGAGTAAAACTTTTTACAGTACAGAAAGGTATTGGTCAAAGCTATCATAAGCCCCATCCCCGGTCAGAAGCCTTTGTTGTTAAAATATGTTGAACTGATTAACACATTAGATGTCTAGCTAAGGAACTCAGTACTACACAATTCATTTATTTTTTTGCTAAAGCTAATTCTCGTTAAATTAGAAACATAAATGGACTTGGCTAGCATTAGTAACATTTTGTGTAAACCGATCAGTGGACTAGTTTGCAAGCTAATGCCAGTCCTTATTTTGTATCAAACTGGGTCATCATAATTTAAAGGTACATTTACTTCTACGCTTAAAACTGCAAGTTCACACTGAAGAACGAGAATGAGAGAGAATTTATTGATTGTTTAGACAACTCATTAAGTGTTTTTACTCTTTTATTGTAAATTTATTTTTATAAATCCAGTTCTTTTAGTTGCTTTCTTGTGTTTATTACTATGTTTTTAAATGTGATTTATATGTCAGTTTAGTAATTTCATAGATTTAAAATTTGTTATTGTCAGTGGCCATGGAATTTTTTGTTTAGCTTTTTATGTATTTCATAGTAGTGAAAACTGTAATTCAGTATACAAGATACATACTGAGCAGGTGGATGCCTTACAGTCAGCAATTTACTGTATTTTTTGTGTTTTTAATACAGCAGTAATAAGCTGTAATAAAGAAATTTGGAATGCAGAAAATATACTTTAAAAATAATTGTTCACAACTGGAAACTATGTTGCCAGTATTCCACTGTTTTATTCAAATTCACTGTAAATGATGTCTAAATTATATGCCAATAACATTCTAATACACACAGACTTGAGAAGTAGGTGAGAAGTGAACTGTACTCCATTGACCAAGTATTCTGAATATCATCCTTAATCAGGAAATTAGTCCTGGTACTGGGACTGTTAGCAAAGTGAAAGTTCAGTCCAGTTGCTGCAATAGTCCAATACCACCAATACATATTTGTTCTGACTTGGACTTTAGAGAATTATCTCATGGCATCTATATAAACCATATGTCCAGGTTCCGAAAGGAGGATAGACTTCAGTGGTTCAGGCAACATTATTACTCTCTCTATTACTTTCGACATGTTAGACAAAGTTCTGTTTCTACATAGGTTTAAATATGATAACCAGTACACTCTATTAAGCATCTTAAACAGATTATTGTATTCATATAACAAATAAAAACGTCCTCCTCAACTTACTAAAGATTTTGTGAACTATATTCTCCCTAAACACATGACAAACTAATCACCCGGTTTCTATCATCATCTCTTTGATGTCAGTGTCCTTTTTCCAGATGTCCAGATCACAGGCAATATTACGGGAATTCATAGGCACTCCTATTTTGCCACTGATGAGTTTGTCCACATAGATTTGAGAGAGAGCAACTGAAGAGTGCAGGGAGCTACATTACATACATTTCTATAGATAATTTAAGGGTCAAAACTCTGTAGATGGAAACATCACCTGGTGAGTTTGAAGGAACGATTAGGCTGAATAAATACCCATCCCATGAAGTGAGTGCCCTCCAGATATGGAAGAATTCATTTTTATAGCCCATACCACATTACATGTAACGAGTGTTCTGCAAAGTCTGCAAGCAGCGGCAAACAGTAATGTGGCTGTATAAACAAAGGGCTCTGTTCTTAGTGCTGTGCTATTCACACTGCTGACTTCCTCGGTATACACATTACCACAACCTTACACAACCCGCCCCCTTCCGCCCTTACTACATTCTGCACTGGAACAATAGACCGCATCCTGACCAGCTATCTCACAGGTCTGGTGTGAGAACTGCCTCTGACCACAGGTACCCTTAGTGGAATGTGAGGACAGCTGAGACCATCAATGTGATAAAGCATTAAAGAAAACCAAATGCTGAAAGTATTCATGAAATGACTTACATATATGTGATGTAATGTCTCCACTCTCCTTCTCTTCCACCTTCTGCAGATTGTTTTGGTTAATTCCAAAATGGCATCCACTGCTTGCTGCTACCATCTCCTCTATCTTCTCCAGCAGCTCTGTGACCTGAGTGTTATCACTCCTGTTCACATTGTTGAGAACATGATACCTGTTCCCACATTTCTCCACCAACCACTGGAGCTCCTTCCCTTCACTCTCAATGTGCTGCTCTATGGGTGTGTCTCCCAGCCAGTCTCCAAATGTGAACAGCACTATAGTGTGTCTCCAGAATCTCTCAGTGAGATTCTTTAAGTGCTGTTCTAATACTGTTCTCTCATTCTCCTTAAATATGATGTCCAAACGTATGGTCAGTAGTATAGCGTGGGGTTCTAGAGGACACAAAGTCACACCAAGCATAATATCCTGTTTCAGTAGCTCAGTGCTCTCTTCTACTTCGATGTCTTTCCACCATCCTGGAGCTTCAACCACAGTGATGTGTCTCCCTGCTACTTCTCCCTGTCTCTTCACACACTGAGCAGTTCTCTTTACCTCAGACATTTTTCTTCCCAGGATGGTGTTTCCTGCTGAAGTCTTCCCAGAATATTTGTACCCCAGCAGCACAATCCTCATCTCTGAGAGATGGTGTGAGTCGCCTGGAAGAAAGAAATAAGTTCCTCAAAAGGACATTTGCATTCCCCAAAGTTACTTCACAATCATCACAATATGTTTTATGTAAATGCAAACACATTGGCTAATAAATAAATGGGTCTGAATGGGTTGAATGATAAATACAAACCTCCTAGAAAATGAACATATAGTAACAAGCAAATATTTGGAAAGTGGTGTAAAAATATAATTATAAAATACTAGTTTTCTTACATGTTTATAGATATTATATTACAGTTCAAAGGATGTGAATGAGCCAAAAGCCACTGAAAATCTGTTTTTAGTTGCCATAAAACAAGTAACACGCCAGAAAAGTTATTTGGTGTAAAAACGTTTTACTGGCTAAAACTGCCTCAGGCCCATAGACATAACCAGACTCTTGATAACTTAATTTAGAGTAATTTAGCCTTCATGGCAGCCAGTCTGTTTACTCAATGCATGGTCAATTGGGCATTAATTAAGAGGCTGTAAGTTATATATCTTTTTAACATGTTTAGAAAACTTCTACTACTTTTTCTACTGAGAGTTGGACTTCTAAATTAAGACCAGGAACTTTGCCCAAAGTTTGTCCAAATCAGGTAGATAAGTCAGGGATATTGTGGACACAAGGGCTGGATGTTGATCTTTTATAATTTGAGGTTGTGACACTGGTAATGTTGTATGGATAGCTTTCACCATCTACTGCAATACTAGCCTGCACAGTCTCGTGATGTGGACATCACTGAAAGGCAAAATCCTTATCTCTTAAGACTTGTGTCCAGGATGACAAGAAGTGGCCTCATGAAAAGAATAGGCTTCTTAATCAGTTTTAAAGAATGCACAAAAACTGGCGAGTATTACACTAAACTGCTGTCTGTGATAGAAATGACATGCTTTCTGTTGAAAGACTTACAAATGTGTGATCTATGGTCTTCTCTTTCATTTTGAACCTTCATCATCCTTTCTTTTGCTCCCTTTTTTACTTCATGCCTCTTATTTACCAAATCCAGTAGAACAGTTCTGTCCATTTCAAAACAACATCCATTGTTTGCTGCCACCATCTCCTCTATCTTCTCCAGCAGCTCTGTGACCTGAGTGTCATCACTCCTGTTCTCATTGTTGAGAACATGATACCTGTTTCCACATTTCTCCACCAGACACTGGAGCTCCTTCCCTTCACTCTCAATGTGCTGCTCTATGGCTGTGTCTCCCAGACAATCTCCACAGGTGAACAGCACTATAGTGTGACTCCACACTGTGCCAGTTAGAAGATTCAGATATCCTTCTATTACCTCTCTTCCATTCTTATTAAATATTGTATCCATACGTGTGATCAATAGTAGAGCCTGAGGTCCTGGAGGACACAGAGACACACTGAGCACAATCTCCTGTTTCAGTAACTCAGTGCTCTCCTCTATAGGATTATTTGCCCACCATCCTGGAGCTTCAACCACAGTGATGTGTCTCCCTGCTACTTCTCCCTGTCTCTTTACACACTGAGCAGTTCTCTTTAACTCAAACTCCTCTCTGTTCAGGATGGTGTTTCCTGCTGAACTTTTCCCAGCATTTCTGTTCCCCAGCAGCACAATCCTCAGCTCTGAGAGACGATGTGAGCCAGCTGCAGAAAAAAAAGTGTGGATCCCTTATATAACTGATGCAGTACATACAAAGTGCAGCCCATTTACATACACATTAATTAATACACATATTAAAATATATCTTTATTAAATGATGATAGGAAAAGGGTTTGTGTTCTGATTCAAAGTCTAAATCAAAAGTTTGAATTTAGAACCATTTGCCAGTTCTGCTTGTGCTTGCACACTGAGCAATTTGACCAGAGCAGTGGGCAGCCCCATCCAGGGCACCTTGGGGGCAGTTGGGAGTTAGATGCCTTCCACTTCGGGGGCAATTCAGTCGTGTCCTGACAGTTCAGGGGATGAAACCAGCGACCCTCTGTTACAAGTCTGGTCCCCACCTAAATGTAAAATTATTTTATCATTTACCATGTATGTTTGAACAGTATGCCATGGGCCTGCTCTCTCTAGAAAGGAAGGTTCTAGGTTTGAATCAAAGTTCATTTATTAATTCATCTTCTTGTACTGCTTGGTGACTAGGGTCACGATTGCAGTAGGCAAAATATGCACTAGCTGCAAGGTTCAGCATGGGGAACTGGTGTGGTATCTTATAGGCAGTGAAGCATGCAAATCTTTACCCAGGTCTCAGCCTTGGTGTGGTTCACTGATAGTGTTGCTCTCTTTAGTAAATTTTAACAGAATTCACACCAACCCAATGTCAATCACACTTATTATAGTACAGGTATATTACTGTGACAGGATAGTACTTACGCATGTGTGATCTAAGGTTTTCTTTTTTTTTCTGCACCTTTATCATCCTTTCCTTTGCTCTCTCATCCTCTGCTCTCCTCTTCTCTTCCACCTCTTGTAGAATCTTTCTGTCCATTTCAAAATGATGTCCATTATTTGCTGCCACCATCTCCTCTATCTTTTCCAGCAGCTCCAGAGTGCCATCATTCCTGTTTTCACTGTTGAGAACATGATATCTATTTCCACATTTCTCCAACAGCCACTGGAGGTCCTTCCCTTCACTCTCAATGTGCTGCTCTATAGGTGTGTCTCCTAACCAGTCTCCAAATGTAAAAAGCACTATAGTATGACTCCATATTTTTTCAGTGAGAAGTTCCAAATATCCATTAAATGTTTTTATATTGTTTTCCTTACTTGCAGTGTCCACACGTATGATCAGCAGTACAGCATGAGGTCCTGGAGGACACAGAGACACACTGAGCACAATCTCCTGTTTCAGTAACTCAGTGCTCTCCTCTACACATTCATTCCAAAACCATCCTGGAGCTTCAACAACAGTGATGTGTCTCCCTGCTACTTCTCCCTGTCTCTTCATACACTGAGCAGTTCTCTTTAACTCAAACTCCTCTCTGTTCAGGATGGTGTTTCCTGCTGAACTCTTCCCAGCATATATGTACCCAAGCAGCACAATTCTCAACTCTGAGAGATGATGAGAATCACCTGTAGGAGTAAAACATTCAAAGTAAAACAGGTATTGATAAACACACATTATCAAAGGAATAGCTTCACCCAAAAGGAAGTGTGGGATTGCAATGCTCTTTGGAAGGAAGATCAAGTTTACCAGGAACAATAAATGATGAAAAAAAAAAGAAACCGTTCATCGTTGGTTGTCTGCACCAAGACAAAACTAGGACTCATCACTAAAGATGCTGTCATTCTGACTCCATGGCAGTCTGGCACAAAACCATTCCAGCCTATGGTGATGATGTTGTTGTTGTTGTGCTTATGGCAGTTGGTGTAATATTCTGCATGCATGTACTCATGCATTGTCCAGCCATCTGCCAATGATGCTGGCAGCAACAGCATGAATGTCTCAGTGTCCACAATCATAGTTCTTGGGTCAGTCAGGTACAGTGAAAAGGCCCATCTTTACTTATTTCACATGCGCGGCCGAGCATAAACCTTAAGTCATTTTCACGTCTCACAATATTAAACCTACCCACCAAGTTTCATTCCTGTTAGTTGATTCCTTCTGGGTGCAATTTCTGCAACTATTTTTGTTTTGTTATTAACAAGAAAACGTTGGTCAAATATGCAATATCATATACACCCTTCATCGGAAAAAAAACCTAGTTAAACCCAGAAGGAATCAATCAGCCTTGTGTTGGGTAGGTTTGACATCATGAGACATGTGAATGACTCAAGTTTCTCGCTCAGATACGCATAAGATGTAAGAAAGGATGGGCCTTATCGCTGTACCTAAGTGATATAAGTGTATATAAAGTCATCCTGTTGCACATACTTGTAATTCTTTCTTTTATTGTTGAAGCGTTCAACTGTTACCAACGGCCCTAGTGATTCACCTCCCCGTCACACGAGGTCGCTCTCTCCTGTGTTTTAGTGTTTGCCATTTCCGATATAGTGGTGATAAATGGTGTTTAAGGACTCGCTAACTACCCTTGTGTGCAACGTCTTGTTTGTTTACCATTCATTTCGAAGCTATCTCTGTATTGATCTTTACCTGGCTTTTGGACCTCGTTTCTGTATTGTAATTCCGGATTTGTTATTGCCCCTTGTCGGTTTTGTTTGCCCTGATTGTGTTAACTATTAAAAACCTGCATTTGGATTCAACCCCAGCCTTGTGTGACATCAACAGCAGTTCATCATTTTTTGTTCCTGGTAACCTTTATCTTCCTTCCCAACAGCACTGCAGTCCTACACCTCGTTCTGGGTGCAACTGTTCTTTAGATGATGAGTGTACATCTCATCTAATACTTCTCAAAGCTTAATCACTGAATACATACATTTCAATTTGCTATGTCAATTTGCTACAGCACATACAATTAAGAAGATGTTAATTCCTTTCTTTTCTCTAGGTATGAGCGCTGGGTTAAGGTTGCCAGGTAGTGCACCTACACTTTATATATGTCTGTGTATTGATCTCTCTAGGTATCAGCACTGCCCCTTGGTCAGGCATCGTCTGAGCTCATGGCCAGTTTTGGCTCTAACCTTCCTATACTAGCTGAGAAACATTATCCAACGGAACACTAAGCACAGTTGTAAGCCATTGCATTCTCTGTGACGTAATATTCCTAACAGTGGAGATACCCAAACAAGGCATTAATGAAAATACAAAACAGATATGCATCACACTCCTATACTATCTCAGAAGAGAACACAAAATGCTGAATGTATGAATAACTTACACATGCGTGATCTGACGTCTTCCCTCTGTTTCTGCACCTTTATCATTCTCTCTTTCACTCTGTCTTCCTCTGCTCTTCTCTTCTCCTCCACCTCCTGTAGAATCTTCCTGTCCATTTCAAAATGCTGTCCACTGTTTGCTGCCACCATCGTCTCTATCTTCTTCAGCAGCTCTGTGACCAGAGTGTCATCACTCCTGGTCATGTCATGTTCTTCATTATACCTGTTTCTGTATTTCCTAATAAGCCACTGTAACTTTTCATTTGGAATGTGCTGCTCTAAAGATATGTTTCCGAAGTCATCTGAGGTTCCTTGATGGGACAGTCAGGGGAAAAGAAAAAGTGACTCTTTTGATTCTGCTTAAAATAAACTGAAATTAGCTTGAGAGAAAAGAGAGAACATTTGACTTGATGAAAGTTTTATTCTCCTGGCCGAGGCAAGCTGGGAAATCAGTACTTAATCGTTTTAAGCTTAGTTCTCTTTTTTATAGGCTTTTTACAGTTTTTACAGGCTTTAAGACATGCAATTTGTTTTGTAAATGAAAAGCTTACAAAACCCCAAATCTTTCAGTCATCATGTGATCAAATCAAAGTTAAACTGGACCAGACTTGTTTGGCTCGCACAAATACCAGAAGCATTGTGAAAATGCAATAAGTAGTTGTCACGCTTCCAGGCTCTCCTCCTGCCTCTGTCAATTCCACAAACAGCATTTCCCACCATGCACCCTGTCATGATGCCATTGCCACATGCTCACAATCTACCAATCATGAACTGCCCTCCCAGTCCTCATCCCCAGAGTACTGATTATATTCACCCAATGCTCATTACATGTCTGTATATGTACTCCTTTGTTTGCATACTAATTGGTTCATTCATTGGTTTCTGGTTTCCTTCAGTGTATCATCTTTGCTTGTTTTTTGGTTTCTTCTTTAGTCTTTCCCTTTTGTTCTGATTGCTGGTTTGGTTTGTTTCTTTTGATTGTTGACTTTGGCTTGTTCTTTTGGTTTTGGCTTTGTCTTTCCCCGTTGGTTATGTTTGCCCTTGCTATTGTCAATCTATTGGTGTTGGTGTTTTTCATTCCATCACTTACCTTTGTCAATAAATCTGACATAGCTTTTAGATCTGTGAACATCCACAGAGCATCCACCGGCATCTTAGTAGTGCAGTAATCATTCTATTCTACAGCAAGATCTAAAATAAATGACTTGCTAGAAACTGGTAGCTGACTTGAAATTGTTAGTACAGCTCCTTGATGTCAAGGTCTAAATGTCAAATGACAGTCTGTCCTATTTGCGCAGGGCTCCTGCTTCCGATTGCGTAACTGTCATTTTACTAGGTTTTCATATAATAGAATGACACTAAAAAACACTCACTTATCCATGATCTGATGTGCTTTGATTTCTGCCGCTTCATCCTTTGCTTTATTATTCTCTCTTCCTCTGCTCTCTGTATCTCTTCCATTCGTGAAATCCTTCTGTCAAAATTACGTCCAGTGGCGTTTGCTGCCACCATCTCCTCTATCTCCTTCAGCAGCTCTGTGCCTTCATCACTCCTGTTCTTATTGTTGAGAACATGATACCTGTTCCCACATTTCTCCACCAGCCACTGGAAGGTCTTCCCTTCACTCTCAATGTGCCGCTCTATGGGTGTGTCTCCCAGATAGTCCCCAAAGGTGAACAGCACAATAGTGTGACTCCACACTGTTTCACCAAGAAGCTCAATGTATCCTTCCAAGATCTCTCGATGTCTCTCTGTGAATTCAATAGCAACACATATGACCAAGAGCAGGCAGTGAGGCCCTGGAGGACACAGAGACACACTGAGCACAATCTCCTGTTTTAGTAATTCAGTGCTCTCCTCTACAGGTGTGCTGTTCCACCATCCTGGAGCTTCAACCACAGTGATGTGTCTCCCTGCTACTTCTCCCTGTCTCTTCACACACTGAGCAGTTCTCTTTAACTCAAACTCCTCTCTGTTCAGGATGGTGTTTCCTGCTGAACTCTTCCCAGCATATCTGGACCCCAGCAACACAATCCTCAGCTCCAAGAGATGATGATCTGCATCTGAGATGAAAAGAAATGTTTTGAAACACTAAAATATGAATTCAATAAACTGAATTTGATAAAAACAGGAACATAGAAACTGTGCATATAAATATGCACAATGTTATAACTCAGCAGACTGGTCTTTTATTTCATCTGTCATTCCTACTGCTAATTAAAGGACAGATCTTGGACTGATGCAGTTATTTCCTCTTGCAGAACTCCTCCTGTTAATCAGATACCAAGTATTTATATATGTTTTATTTATCTGCATAATCCTAATGAGTGCCAGTAATGGCTCCTTCAACTCGGATAACACCACATACAGTATTGTGCAAAGATCTGGGCTCCTCTGGACAAAATATAAGCAGGTGAAATATGAACTGATCTCCAACAGATATTTAGATGACACGCTTTCTTTATATTTAAGCATGGTTACTTTTTACAGTTACTACATAACAAAACAGGAAAAGACCCCAAAGCAAAAGTTTGGGCACCCTGCATGGTCAGTATACCAGCTATCACACGACTTATAAGCGCGTTCTGTAGCCACCTGAGAGTCTTTCAGTTCTCGTTTAGGGTTGATTGTTTATTGTTCCCTTACAAAAGGCTTCTACTGTTCTGAGGATTCTGGAATACTATCCCTAAGCTTCCTATTTGATTCTTAATCAAATATTTTGTTCTACAAATACTAAGCTGCGGAATAGAAAGACAACTTCAGCTCCCACATCTTTAATCAGATCATGGAAGACTTATTATATTAATTAATACATTGTTTGTTTACTCTGCACTTTTCACTCAGCATTTATTAATGTTATATATCGTCGCTGTCCAAACAAACAAAAAAAAAACAAGTATCTCCAAAATGGCAAATTTACAGGAGATGGCAGAAACCTAAACACATTCGAATATAAGTCATTGGAACCCATGTTTTTCCAAGCATGTTTTGGATATTTCCCGTGATCCTTTCATCATGAAATGTCCACCCAATGTAAAGAGCAGCTGACGCGATCAAATGATGCCAAAAATAAAAATCAGCCAAACTGGGGATAAATGATTTTTAATGGACAGCGATGATATGCTTAATAAAAAAATTAGGCTGATTTAAACTTACTGAACTTTTAAATCCTAAATTACAGCAATATATTTTTACTTTAGGTTAAGGTGTAGCTGATTCTAGATAACTGAATCACTGTTTATTAGTTAGCTGCATCTACTTGTTTCCTTACATTTTTAATATAAGCTGTCAATAATGTCATTTTAATCTTGATGTTGTTGCAAACAGTCTAAAAACAGGAAGTGGTCAGGCAAGAGAACGGCTTGACCTCTTCCTGTGGGTTACAGGCATGCAGACATGACATTTAATGTCAGCTGTCAAAGAAGATTTGTTCTAATTTTCACCAATAAAAAGAAGCTTCTTATAAAAAGTGTCACTAAGACAAATATATTAGGTTTAAAAACTCTGTAAGCCAAAGACAACCATTTCTATCACAACTCAGTTATGTTCTGGCCTTGATAAATGTCTAAGAAGAAAATCTAGAACATATCTTTGTCTGGTCTTCTGTTAGTATTGACCAAATATTATAATTAATACAAATACAACGGAATTTGTCTGCATCAGTGTATGCCAATGCAGAAACAGGCACAGGAAGATCTATAGAAACAGATGGTTTAGCACATTAATCTTACATTTGTTATCAGAGAAAAAAGCCCCATGTTACTTCAGTAGAGGAACTTACCGTAAGCTGTATTTTCTGTTGGCCGCAGGAAGTCCACACTGGTCAGGTTCACTCCAATGACTTTAAGAAGGAATTGTTGGCTGTTTTAAACCCTGACTGTAATCCCATTCTGATACCGGGAAGCTCCCTGTGTGTTTATCTTGAAATGTGTTAGATATTCAATGTACAAGCAAGCAAAAGCAACAGACTAAGAGTCAGAAACCATCAGCCTCAAGACCAGAGTGTTTTTAGGACAGTATGATGTTTCTGACTCCGCCCCTACATTGCCACTCTTTACGATGACATCACACTCAACAGGAAAAGCTAAAAAGGTCATCCATTTCACTATCTATTTTAATGAACGTTGTTGGGTTTGTTTGTTTGTTTACTTGATCACTGGTTGTGGTCTTAAGCAACCTGAGTGAATGTTTAAAGGTTCAGTATGAAATTTTAACATTTAGCAGAAGTTACTAGTAAAGTATTTTGTTGTCTAGGTTATATAAGAAGAATTTGATTAAATAACACTGATAGGTAATTGACCGCACAATACATTTTGATTTATATTTCCATCTCCTCCTTCATTGCTAGTCTAATGCATAACCACAACTTTGTAGGGCAAGCTCAGTCACATTCACTTGACCAGTTTAAAGCAGGGAGGCTAGTACAAAAGTACAAAACGGGGATACAGAATTTTTTTATTTTACTTTCAATTTTTTTTATTTTATTACCAAAACACAGTTTTCTAAGTTTTCTAAATCAGCATCTTCCAGAATGTCAATGACATATTAAGTCAGGTGAGGCAGTAGTGTACCAGGAGTGGCATTACAGATTTCCTTTGAGTTTTTTGCTTTCTTGAGAGTTTATCGGTTATCACAGTGTGCACTGAGAGTTTGCGCAAAGAGAAAAAAAATCATAACAAACATGTTTATTATATCTTACAAGTGATTGACTGTCACGCTTCCGGGCTTTCCTGCTCCTCCCGCTCTACCGAACTCCACTTCCCAGAAGACTTTGCCTGATGACGTCAGCTCCATGTGCTCGCGTGCGGACGTGCCCATTCGTTCGGATAGAAAAAAAAACAAAATGACAAAGATCACCTGAGTTTTAGTCAGCTGACCCAAATCTGTTTGTATTTATAGTCGGGTTCCCAGATGCTCTTCGGCGAAGCTATTGCCTAGAGCATTGTAGCAATTTCTGAGCGTACTTCTTTCCTGAATGTTATTCTGATTTCTGATCTCTCTTCTGGTTTTTGACTACCCCTTCTGCTACTCCCCTTTATCGGTTTATGTCTTGTCTGGTCTCTGAACTCTGCTCGGCTTTATCTACCTCTCTTAAGCTTTTTCCTCTTAAACTTGGTTGCCTTCGCGGACTGCTTTCTCCTGTTTCCGACCTGTGCCTGTCCCTGACTACGCTTTCTTCTTTCTCTTGGTCTGGTTTGCCATTGTTGTTTAGCCTGTGCTTTTATAATAAATCTGCTTTGTTTTTTAAACTCTGCAAACATCGATCCGGAGTCTTTTTCCTGACATTGACTCAAGGTAATGTTTAGTATGTATGTACTGTATATTTTTCCTCCACAGTTTAAGTCACTGCTTATCATTGGAAATGACCTGCAGATTACAAAACTTGATGCAGAATGAGCAGCAACGGCTCTGCAAGTTTATTTAAAAAGCAGCATTCACAAACCACAAATAAGAAAATTAAAAATAAGAATACAAAGATAATTAAAATTAAAAGGATATATTATAAAGATTTCCGTGTTGCTATTAAATAATATAATGTACACTCTTCACTTAATCCTGGGTTACCAGTGGAAGCAGAACAAGGGAAAATTACAATACATCATTAGGGAAGTTATTATGGCACAATAAAGTGTGGGTCTTTTCATGAGGAGTGAAAAAGCAAGTTTTACATTAGGGTATCACATGCAGGTATTAAAAATTAAAAGAACATACTCTTAATAAAAAACAGAAGAAAAACACTCGTGCATTTCATGCTCCACTGGTAACACTGCTGTTCTGAGATACTCTTTTCTGAGTGTCCTTTTAAATCATAGTTTTGAAACGTTTCCTTTGGATTTGTACCTTACTTTGGATGTTGAACAGATTCCTGAATTGTTTGTAAAGAGCCATATCCAGTGCTGTTGGCGGACAGAATCGACTGCAGAGACTGCGTATGTGTCTTCTGCTCTTCACTCACTGAAAATCATATGAAAGAAGATTAAAGGCAAATGCTGATTTTATCAAAATCATCAAAACGCAAAGCTGGACATGAAAAGGTGCAACATACAGTCATCTGTCCATAAATAGTAATAGACTTCATATTTCATAGATAATGTGGCACTGACTCATATATAGGTGGTGTTAACACACTTTCTGGAGTGCTTTATTACAACTGATAGTTCAACAGTGTTCTAGTTATTCAACAGTTCTCCCGTGACTAACAATCACTTCACATGTAGTTCTGGGCATCGGATTGCAGGCAAGAGTGTGTTAATCAGGGCAATGCCTCCAAAAGCCTCAGAAAAAGATTTTGGTAACTAGCTTTGACACTCTATGATATCATACAAATAAATAATGACAGATTGTATCTACCATGGTCATTAATGAATTAACCAAAATCTGGAATTTACAAATGAAAGTAGAAGAGAATGACAAAGAGGCTACCTTTTGAGATTTCAGTGTCAGTTTGATTTCTCTTGGCATTATTTTAGTTTATTAGTTTATTAGTTTAGTTTCAAATTTGTCATTTGAACAACGTGTCAGAAAATATACAGAATATACAGAGACAGAGGAGGGTCTGTGTAGAAATCCTGAAATGTACAATATATTAGACAATGATAATCTGAGAGAGAAGATATACACATCCATTCTTATAAAGTGACTCAGTGATACGGTCCATAGCAGTGATATGGTAATAATGCCAAAATGTCAGAGTGCAGTGGTATTGGTGAAAGACTCACAGCTTGATAGCCTGTTAGCCAATGGGTAAAAACTGTTCATTAGCCGGTTTGTTCTGGACGCATGCTGCCATACCTCCTGGCAGTAAGGTGAACAGGTCATGGGCTGGGTGTCTACTGTCCAACCGGATCTTCTGGAATTTTCCCCAGGCAGTGGGACTGGTATGTACTGTAAGTCTGGAAGTCTAATGCCTGTGATGGAATCTGCTGTCCTCACCACTCTCTTCAGGGCTTTACGGGCGTAGGCAGTGCAGTGCCATACCCCGACAGCAATGTAGCCCATGAGGATGCTATCTACGTTGCATGCTGAGGCACTGATGGGCAGATTTGACTGTTGTGTTGGTGTGGAGTGGGGTGTACACTGAGGACCTGAACACTGTTAAGTCTGTCCACTGATGTGTAGGGGAGAGTGATCACCCCTCTGCAGCTCCCTGTAGTCCACGAACGTTTTGCTAAAGTTGGGACAGAGATTGTTGTTGTAGCACCACTCCGACAGGGGGCTGACTTTGTCTCGTCTCAATCTGTGATGAGGCCTAGGGTTGGTGGTGTCATCAGCCAACTTGAGGATTTGAGTTGTGAGCTTGGGGGTGAGTTTAGCAGGGGTGATTGTGTTGAATGCTGAGCTGTAATCTATTAACAGTATCCTCATATATATTGTTTTTGTGAAAAACCATTTATGAACTGAAATGGCCCCAAAACTGCTTTAAAAACAGTCTGGTTACATTACATTACTATTAAAACGTTGTAACGTTGGCATTAAGGAGATACTTCTTTATCTTTGGACAGTAACGATATGTTTTCTTTCTGTCTAAGTCTTAAAGGTTTATTGTTACCAACTTTATTACAACTGTCATTTCAGCAGCATTCTAGTTGATCCACAGTTCTCTATTGACTAATAGTATTACTTTACATGCAACTCTTTAAATACCTGCTTTTACTGGCTGACTTTTTACGTTACCTGCTGCAGTGCTCTTCAGATTTACCTCAGAAACAACACTGACAGTGACAGTTTGCCTGGAAATACTCTCATGTACTTCTCATAGCCTGTAGAAAACAGACTAGTAGGACTAGTGGACAAAAAATAAAGTGAAACTTAGAACTGAATGTTATGCTATTCACTTCTTTAGGCACCACAAACACCAAATGTTTCATCTTTCACTTCAAGATACTTCTGTGGTAATTAGTGCAGAGTTCATCTTCATATCGCAACAGAAAATGGCTTCACCATTGTAAATCACCATCAATCATTACTTGTCATTAGCTATGACGATTTGGTAACTGAGTAGGTTTCACATTAAATGTTCATTTTTTTGCCCATTTTAAGAGAACTTTGAGACAGAAATGTTTTTAAGGTTTCAAATGTAAATCAATTAAATCTGTAATGCTTACCGCCAGGTGGGAACTCCATGCTGCCATGAAAACTTTCCTGAGATCCAAACCCAGAGCTGGAGGATGAGATGGACAGTGTTGATGAAGCTCTTATTTGTGATCTCAACCAACCTCCCATCTCTGAGTTCTTCTCTCTGCTCACTGAAAAGGATGGAGGAAAAAATGGTTCAGATTTTCACTTTCTGGTCTACAGTCTGAGAGAGGGTTATTTGGTCATTTACTGAATGTAAATATCTACACTTCTCCAACCAACACTAAGAGACCAGCACAGCCACTGAGAGAGAAATTGTAAAGGGGAACTGTCAGCCCTTAGTGAGATTCGAAGTTTGAACCATTGTCACTGAGTTTACAGACCACAATGCTACAAGGTAAGCTGCCAGCTTGCCTCCAATGAGGATGAACCGCGGCTGCTCTGATCTGACCCTCTTAACACCGGACCCAAAAATAGTTTCCTTTGTTTGAATACTTCAGCAGCGCGAGTGCACTCTGAAGAGAGGGAGAAGCAACCTGCCTCCAGAGGCTCAAAATCCTGAACTGGAAATTTGAACTCAAGAGTGAGCAAGCAGGGGCTGACTCTCTCACGCTTAGGTAGCTTGAGCTGCGTGTGTTAGTGTTTGCCACTTGATTGCTCATTGGTCGTCCTTTGTCTCCCCCATAGTGGCCAGAGGTGGATTTGCAGGAACCTGAGACCTCACAGAAGGAAGTCAAATCACTGGCAGAGAGAGAACAACACAGTCACTGAGGGAGAGAGCATCACAGTCACTGAGGGAAGGAGAGCAGCACAGTCACTGAGGGAAAGAGAGCAGCACAGTCACTGAGGGAAAGAGAGCATCACAGTCATTGAGGAAAAGAGAGCATCACAGTCATTGAGGGAAAGAGAGCAGCACAGTCACTGAGGGAGAGGGCATCACCATCACTGAGGGAAAGAGAGCATCACAGTCATGGAGGGAGTGAGAGAGCAGCACACTCAATGAAGTAATGAAAGAGTAGCACAGTCACTGAGGAAAAGAAAGCACTGTTACTGAGCAAGAGACGCCAGCACAGTGACTGAGAGAGAGAGAGAGGCCAGCAGTCACTGAAGGATACATACATGATGGATTGTCGGATGTTTAGCCCTTGAAAGGCTACCAAATGACTGCATAAAGAAATAGAGTATAATAAATACATTCGATACATTAGATCGTTTGTATTATTTGTATTATTTATGCCGTTTTGGCATCACAGCCCAGTGACAAAATTGTTTGTAAAATTATTATTTTAGTATCTTATATATAACTTTTAAAGTTTTCAAGTGCTACTGAGAACTGAATGTTATGTTGTTATGTCTTATAGCTCCACAAACACCACAGGGTTTGGGGGCATTTTTGTAATATTGTATAAAATACATGCATCTATTAACAGTATCCTCATATATATTGTTTTCGTGAAAAACCATTTATGAACTGAAATGGCCCCAAAACTGCTTTAAAAAAATTCTGGTTACATTACATTGCTATTAAAACGTTGTAACGCTGGCATTAAGGAGATACTTCTTTATCTTTGGACAGCAACGATATGTTTTCTTTCTGTCTAAGTCTTAAAGGTTTATTGTTACCAACTTTATTACAACTGTCATTTCAGCAGCATTCTAGTTGATCCACAGTTCTCTATTGACTAATAGTATTACTTTACATGCACATAATTTCAAGAAAAATGTTTTTTTTTTTTTCAAATGTAAATAAATTTGTTACACTCACTGCCGGGTGGGAAATCCATGCTGCCATGAAAACCTTCCTGAGCACCAAATTCAGAGCTGGAGGATGAGTTAGTGAATAGTGATGATGAAGGCCTTATTTTTGATATGAATAAACTTCCCATGGATGATGAGTTCCTCTCTCTGCTCACTGAAAAGGATGGAGGAAACAAATGGTTTAGATTTTCACTTTCTGGTCTACAACCTGAGACTGCGTTATTTAGATAGCAGCACAGTAAAAGAGAAAGTGGCACAGCCACTAAGAGAAAGAGAGACCAGCACAGTCACTGAGGGAGAAAGAGAGGAGCACAGTCGACCCTAAACATGCTTTAAAGTCCATGTTAATGAAGTTAGTTCTTCTAAATATTTGGTCTCTTGCAAACAAACATTTTAGTGTTAATAACCCTGCTACTTGCATAACTGAGGCTTTATGATTCTGACTGAACCTGCTTATAAAGCCTGGTTATATACAGTACTAGTTAAATGTTTGGACACGCTGTGTGAAGGAACACTTATGGAATTATGTAGTGAACAAAAAGTGTTAAACCAGAATGTTTTATACTTTAGATTCTTCAAAGTAGCCGACTTTTGCTTTGATAGCAGTTTTGCACTCTTGGCATCATCTTAACCAGCTTCATAAGGTAGTCACCTGGAATGGTTTTCAGCTAACAGGTCTGCCTTGTCAAAAGTTAAATTGTGGAACCGCTTGTCCCCTTAATGTGTTTGAGACCATGAGTTGTGTGGTGCTGTGATAGGGTAGGTACAAAGTTCCATACCGTAAATAACCCTATTCAACTACTTTTATAATCCATATTGTGCTAAAGAACCACAGTCTATCATTTCTGCAGAACAGGAAGGTCAGTCTGTCTGGAAAATGGCAAGAACTTTGAATGTATCCTGAAATACAGTTGTGAAAATCATCAAATGCTGTAATGACACTGGCTCTCATGAGAACCGCCTCAGGGAAAGGAAGACCTGGAGTTACCTCTGCTGCAGAGGATACGTTCATTAGAATTACCAGCCTCAGAATCTGCTAATTAACAGCACCTCAGATTAGAGCCCACATAGATGCTTTACAGAGTTCAAGTAACAAACACACATCAACATAAGAACTTGGTTTCTACATGTGTGGCTCCCACCACTAAGCATAGTTATTAGGGGAGCCTTGCCAGTGAGACTGTTGGTAATTTGTTCAAAATTTAAGCCAATTCTGCAGGGACATGCCATCCCATCTGGTTTATGCTTAGTGGAACTCTCATTTGTTTTTCAACATGACAATGACCCCAAACACACATATAAGAGCTGTCTGACCAGGAAGGAGTGAAGGAGTGCTGCATCAGATGAACTGGTCTTCACAGTCACCAAACCTAAACCCCACCCAGATGGCCTTGGATGAGTTGATCCACTGAGTAAAGAAAATCAGCCAACAAGTGCTCCACTGGGAACCCCTTCAAAATGTTGGAAAACCATTGCTGGTGGTTACCTTAAGAAGTTGACTGAGAACACAGTTCTCAGAGTTCTAATGTCTTCAAAATGTAGAAGCAACAGAGTGACATTATTATTCGGTAATAAAGGTGTAGCCAAAGGTGAGTACCAACTTGGAAATACATATACAATTTTGTGTGAATGCATAAGGCATCAACAGTTTAATAAATAATTATGTGCTAGTCATGCTAATAAAAACACTCACCTCCCTGTGATCTAATATTCTTTATTGTCTTTTCTCCTGCTCTCCCCATCTCTTCCCCCTCCTGTAGAATCCTTCTGTCCATTTCAAAATGGCGTCCACTGTTTGCTGCCACCATCTCCTCTATCTTCTCCACCAGCTCTGTGACCTGAGTGTCATCACTCCTGTTCTTATTGTTGAGAACATGATACCTGTTCCCACATTTCTCCACCAGCCACTGCAGCTCCTTCCCTTCACTCTCAATGTGCTGCTCTATGGGTGTGTCTCCCAGACAGTCTCCAAAAGTGAACAGCACTATAGTGTGACTCCAGACTGTATCAGTGAGAAGATTCAGATATCCTTCCAATACACTTCTATAGTTCTCTTTGAACACACTGTCCACACTTAAGATCAGCAGTACAGCATGAGGTCCTGGAGGACACAGAGACACACTGAGCACAATCTCCTGTTTCAGTAACTCAGTGCTCTTCTCTGCAGGTTCATTTTTCCACCATCCTGGAGCTTCAACCACAGTGATGTGTCTCCCTGCTACTTCTCCCTGTCTCTTCACACACTGAGCAGTTGCCTTAAACTCAAACTCCTCTTTGCTCAGGATGGTGTTTCCTGCTGAGCTCTTCCCAGCATATTTGTTCCCAAGAAGCACAATCCTCAGCTCTGAAAGAGGGTGGGAGTCACCTGTGAGGAAAAGTGATGAAAAATATATTGTATCTCTGTATATATCAAAACTGCTTCTTGACTCAAATTACAGCAGAGTGCTCTTATTTAATGACAGCATAAAACAATACCCAGAAATGTAGATATCCCAGAAATATATGCATCTTATGTATAACATTTACAGACTGTACTAGGCTAAATCAACTATACTTTGATGTCCTTGCTTGTTTTTCCTGCTTTCTTAATGTGTAGACTCTCTGCTATATGAAATTTTTTCTTTATTTTTAAATTTTTGTTCTTTATTATTTTAGAAGTTTTTTTTTTCAGCTCCAGTGTCTGAGTTTGTTCTAAGGTACATCGACTAATCAGGTATTTTTCTTGATTCCTTGTACTTGTATTTTGCCATTGCTGGTAATTTTAACAAATATACTGACAATCCCAATAACAATGCTGCCAAGGTGACTACAATGTTAGTAGTATATGGAATAGAACAGAATAAAGTCCTTTTATTGTCACTGTACTTGCATACCACGAAAAATAGTTATTGTAGCATCAATAGCGTCATTACTCTTGGTCAGTTTCATTGTATTTGTTGAGTGTAATTAGCTAAATATCCTGATCAGTCATTCATCTCTATCAGTGCTCTGGCAGTTTCTCCCCATGTTCATTACTGGACAGGTTGTAGAAACCCATGGGTTTCTCCTCGTACATTTTGAATCAGAATGGCAGAATACTGTGACACATCAAAATAGAAATGGGGCATCCCTCAAAATCTATGCACTGTATTGCACCACATAGCAATCTGCTGTTCACAGCTGGTGTGGACATCTTAGGTGTGCTCTCTTTTTCTTTCACTTGCATAGTTTGTTGATAAGAGAAAGGTTAGAGTGGATAAATAACACCAAACTGTACATAGAACTATAAGCACAGAGGTATACAGTTGGAGGTATAGCAGCTAAACTGTGTACACTTAGTGTAGCAAACAGGATTTGTCTTCATTTTTATTACTTGTTGACATCAGTCAGAGCATCAGCTAAAGTAAATCACAGACATTGGTATTGCTAAGGGAAAGTGGACTAGTGGACACCATGGGCTGCTCCCGCACTGCAGGGCAGCAGGAGTAATGCAGCAGCTGTCTTGTGGAAAGAAAGGAAGAGCTAAAATATATTCCAATGTCTATATATGCTATTCTTATAGATAAACAGATATTCTGATTGAATATTTTCATTTTAAAGCTGCAAGCTACAGCAGTTTCCCTTACTTCTTCTTTGGAATGGGAGGCATGCAGGACATGGACAGCAAAGCACATACTTTGTAATAACAACTGATGCCAAGCCTGAGTGCATGTTTAAAACACACATTTGATTCATGACTGTATCGAAGATGAAATATATATTTTTTTCCACAGTGAATTTTCTGGTTAGCATTACTGGAATTCTAAAGTGACCGGAAATAGAACACTGGCAATTGGAAATAGTCCTGAGCCTACTTATTCACTTACTAATCTAAAGCATTATTATTTACTGAATTACAATTGCCAATATAACTGTTTACAACCAAACACAAACTGCACTTATAGTCTTACATAATGTGATCCTGACGGGGATTGTAATGTAACAAAAAGGCTGGTGATTTAATTATTTGTTTAATTTATGTAACTTCTCTAGTTATGGGAGGGATCAAATCATTTTAGAATAAAAATGTTAATAAATCTGTCTTAATTATGCTAATGAAAAAATACTCACCCATCTGTGATCTGATACTCTTTTTCATCTTGTGCACCTTTATCATCCTCTCATTCACTCTTTCTTCCTCTGCTCTCCTTTTCTCCTCCACCTCCTGTAGAATCTTTCTGTCCATTTCAAAATGGCGTCCACTGTTTGCTGCCACCATCTCCTCTATCTTCTCCACCAGCTCTGTGACCTGAGTGTCATCACTCCTGTTCTTATTGTTGAGAACATGATACCTGTTCCCACATTTCTCCGCCAGCCCCTGGAGCTCCTTCCCTTCACTCTCAATGTGCTGCTCTATGGGTGTGTCTCCCAGACAGTCTCCAAAGGTGAACAGCACTATAGTGTGACTCCAGACTGTATCAGTGAGAAGTTTCAGATATCCTTCTAATATACTTCTGTAATTAATGTCAAAAGCACAGTCCAGACGTATAACCAGCAATACAGCATGAGGTCCTGGAGGACACAGAGACACACTGAGCACAATCTCCTGTTTCAGTAACTCGGCGCTCCTCTCTACTGATTTATTGCTCCACCATCCTGGAGCTTCAACTACAGTGATGTGTCTTCCTGCTACTTCTCCCTGTCTCGTCACACACTGAGCAGTTCTCTTTAACTCAAACTCCTCTCTGTTCAGGATGGTGTTTCCTGCTGAACTCTTCCCAGAATATCTGCATCCCAGCAGTACAATCCTCATCTCTGACAAATGAAGTGAGTCGCCTGTAATGTACAGTGATATAATGAAGTGTAATTAGAATTTAAGTTGCCAGGCAATTTGTTTCATTTATCCACAGTGTCCCTTGGTATGTCACAGTTTGGGAAACACCTTATTTAAAAGAAGCAACATCATCTTATATCAAGAATGAGCTACAAAATTAGTAGCTTCAGAAAACTCTTTATGCTTACGTCTTATTATTCCATGTATTGAGCCTACAGGTTATTATTTAGTATTTGTCCTAATAAAAGTAAATACTACTAATACTAATATTAGTAATACTAATATTGGTATTGTATTGTGAGACCTGGATGTAATATTCATTTCATGTACTTGTTGCTGCTGTTCTGTGTTCTATTCTGTTATCTGAGGCCCTCCCTGGAGAGACTTTCAGGACTCTCTTCCTTCTGACATGGCCTGTCCAGATCAATCTGACATTTGTCACTTCCCTTTTTTAAGTCCTACAGATGTAATTAGCCTCAAATAACACTGCCACTTAAGCTTATACTGCTTGAATCTTGTTATGAGTTGTGAAATGTGGCAAGTCTTTGTTGCTTTTAAATCAAGGAGTTGGGGTAGTTTGGTGTATTGTAGTTTCTCCTACTTTCAGCTTTAGAATGAATTTTTAGTAATAAATAACTCACCTATCTCACTCACTGATTTGATGCTCTCTCTCTGTTTCCGCACTTTTATCATCCTCTCATTCACTCTCTCTTCCTCTGCTCTCCTCTTCTCCTCCACCTCCTGTAGAATCTTTCTGTCTATTTGAAAATGGCTTCCATTGTTTGCTGCCACCATCTTCTCTATCTTCTCCAGCAGCTCTGTAACCTGAGTGTCATCACTCCTGTTCTTATTGTTGAGAACATGATACCTGTTCCCACATTTCTCCACCAGCCACTGCAGCTCCTTCCCTTCACTCTCAATGTGCTGCTCTATGGGTATGTCTCCCAGACAGTCTCCACAGGTGAACAGCACTATAGTGTGACTCCAGACTGTATCAGTGAGAAGTTTCAGATATCCTTCTAATGCACTTCTATAATTCTCTTTAAGAATACTGTCCACACGTATGATCAGCAGTACAGCATGAGGTCCTGGAGGACACAGAGACACACTGAGCACAGTCTCCTGTTTCAGTAACTCAGTGCTCTCCTCTACAGATTTCTTAATTGACCATCCTGGAGCTTCAACCACAGTGATGTGTCTCCCTGCTACTTCTCCCTGTCTCTTTACACACTGAGCAGTTCTCTTTAACTCAAACTCCTCTCTGTTCAGGATGGTGTTTCCTGCTGAACTCTTGCCAGAATTTCTGTTTCCCAGCAGCACAATCCTCATGTCTGATAGACCTGTAATATACAATTATACAACAATCACTGTAATTAGTAAAGGCCATCAAAAAATATATTATGAGTCCATTTTTTTATCAGACTCTATAACTGGTTTAGTTGAAGATATATTTTTTTAATCTCACAGCACTATAAAGAAACAAAATAAAAAAGAAACTCAGTTCTGCAAGTGTTTCCTAAAAGATTTCAGAATAAACATATGGAATCAACATAAAGAGCATTTGTATTGAAAAATAAAACACTGATTTGACTTAGAATTATTATTTAATTAAATTATTTCTGAACATTTGAAATATAATCAAGTACATGTTGCTTAATAGCAGTGTCCTTATACTGTACAATTATTCCAGGTCTGGTTGTATAGTACAACAAAGACTTTTCAGAATGCAGAAATTACATTAAATGCATTCTAGTCATTCCAAATTTTAAAACTATCAAACAATATTTATCATGAAGAGCCTTAACATGTACCCATATAACTTTACCCCCTCACATACTTGTTAATCCTCCATTCATTTCTATTATTCATTCATGACGTAGCATTAAGGTTCTTAATATTTATTATGTTTGTTAAAGGCCCAAAGTATCTGTACCATGCACAGCTAAACTAAATGCACCCACAAGCGCTTCCATATTTGAGAATAAAGCACTAAAAGTTATTTTCCCACAGGATATAATTTGCATAGGGTTGTTATGACCTGAGGCTATTTCTGTTGATTATTTTACAGAATCTTTACTGACACAGAAGCATGTAGACAGAAAAGGAATAAATAAATAAAATTGCTTAACCTTAGTTGTTTTTCGATACTATCAGTTACTACTAATTACGTAAACTCTGTTACTATAATAGATAGTGACAGGTTCTATATTACTTAACTCAAAGTCACTGTTAAATAAAATCAGTTACTATATTAGATAAACTGTGTTACTATAATAGTGTCAGTTTCTATTTTAGTTAGCCCTAAGTTACTGTTAGATAGTATTAGCTACTATATTAGATAAATTGTGTTACTATAATAGATAATGCCAGGCTCTATATTAGTTAACCCTATATTATTGTTAGATACTATTAGTTACTATATTAGATAAACTGTGTTACTATTGTAGATAGTGTCAGTATGTATTTTAGTTAAATGTATTACTTTTAAAACTATCATATACTATATTAGATAAACTGTGTTACTGTAATAGATGGTGTGGGTTTTTATATTAGTTAACCATAAGTAACTGTTAGATAGTATTAGTTACTTTACAAGATAAACTTTGTTACTGTAGATAGATAGTTTCAATTTCTATATTAGTTAACCCTAAGTTACTGTTAAATACTATCAGTTACTATATTAGATAAACTGTGTTACTGTAATAGATGGTGTTGGTTTTTATATTAGTTAACCCTAAGTTACAGTTAGATGGTATCAATTACTTTATTTGATAAACTGTGTTACAGTTTCAGTTTCTATATTAGTTATATCCCTCCGTTACAATTAGATACTATCTGTTACTATATTAGATAACCTATGTTACTATAATAGTGTTAGTATCTATTTTATTTAACCCTAATTTACTGTTTGATACCATCAGTTACTATATCAGATTAACTGTGTAACTATAATAGCTGCTGTCCGTTTGTATATTAATTAACCCTAAGTTACTGTAATATACTATCAGTTACTATATTAAATAAACAGTGTTACTAGAGTGGTGTCAGTTTCTATATTAGTTAACCCCAAGTTACTGTTAGATATATTATTATATATTAGTCCTCAGAAATCTCTATTATTTATATGAAGATATACTTCAGATTCTGATTGTGATCCCATCGTTAAAAACAGACTAGAATTTTACTTTTAAGTTAACAGCTAATAGCTCAATAAATAAATGATATAAATAAATTATATTAATGAAGTATAATATTTTTGTCTCCTTTGATTAAGTACAAACCGGATTCCAAAAATGTTGGTACACTAAACAAATTGTGAATAAAAACTGAATGCAATGATGTGGAGATGGCAAATGTCAATATTTTATTCGTAATAGAACATAGATGACAGATCAAAAGTTTAATCTGAGTAAATGTAACATTTTAAAGGAGAAATATGTTGATTCAAAATTTCGCAGTGTCAACAAATCCTAAAAAAGTTGGGACAAGTAGCAATAAGTCGCTGGAAAAAGGAAATTGTGCATATAACGAACAGCTGGAAGACCAATTAACTCTAATTAGGTCAATTGACAACATGATTGGGTATAAAAAGAGCTTCTTAGAGTATCAGTGTCTCTCTGAAGCCAAGATGGTAAGAGAATCACCAATTCCACCATTGTTGCGAGAAAGTTGGTGTTACCCAGCGTAAAATAGCAAAGACTTTTAAGTTATCATCATCAACCCTGCATAAAATCATCAAAAGATTCAGAGAATCTGGAACAATCGCTGTGCGTAAGGGTCAATGCCGTAAATATCTACTGGATGCTCGTGATCTCCGGGCCCTTAAACGTCACTGCACCTCAAACAGGAATGCCACTGTCAAGGAAATAACAGAATGGTCTCAGGAATACTTCCAGAAAGCAGTGTCAGTGAACACAATCCACTGTGCCATCCGCCGTTGCCAGCTGAAACTCTACAGTGCAAAAAGGAAGCCATTTCTAAGCAAGCTCCACAAGCTCAGACGTTTGCACTGGGCCAGGGGTCTTTTAAAATGGAGTGTGGCAAAATGGAAGACTGTTCTGTGGTCAGATGAGTAACGATTTGAAGTTCTTTATGGAACACTGGGACGCCATGTCATCCGGACCACAGAGGACAAGGATAACCCAAGTTGTTATCAACGCTCCGTTCACTGATGGTATTGGGTTGCATGAGTGCTTGTGGCATGGGCAGCTTGCATGTCTGGAAAGGCACCATTAATGCAGAGAACTTTGTTCAGGTTCTAGAACAACATATGCTCCCATCTAGACGTCATCTCTTTCAGGGCAGACCCTGCATTTTTCAACAAGATAATGCCAGACCACATTCTGCAGCAATCACAACATCATGGCTATGTAGGAGAAGGATCCTGGTACTGAAATGGCCAGCCTGCAGTCCAGATCTTTCACCTATAGAGAACATTTGGCGCATCATAAAGAGGAAGGTGCGACAAAGAAGGCCCAAGACGATTGAACAGTTAGAGGCCTGTATTAGACATGAATGGGAGAGCATTCCTATTTCTAAACTTGAGAAACTGGTCTCCTCTGTCCCCAGACGTCTGTTGAGTGTTGTAAGAAGAAGGGGGGATGCCACACAGTGGTAAAAATGGCCTTGTCCCAACTTTTTGGGGATTTGTTGACGCCATGAAAATTTGAAACAATATATTTTTCCCTTAAAATTATACATTCTCTCAGTTTAAACTTTTGATCTGTGATTTGTGTTCTATTCTGAATAAAATATTAGATGTTGGCACCTCCACATCATTGCATTCAGTTTTTATTCACAATTTGTTTAGTGTCCCAACTTTTTTGGAATCCGGTTTGTAGGTAAAGTATAATATTTGTGTAAATCTGATTATGTTTTAGGTCATGTTCATGCACAAAAGTACAAGAAGCATTTACTAAGCTTCAGGCACTACTGTATATTATTATTCTGAAGCACTCCATAGGGTCAAAGGTGTGCTTAGGAAAACTTGTAAGAGACACCTGATATCCAGATAGAGGAAGAGTGTTGAATAACCAACAACTCCTGTATGTTTGATGGAACATTATGTTTTTTTTACTCTTTTGCTGCTATTTTTTCCACCTGGTTTGTGACTTAATAGCTTTAAGGCAGGCAATGGCTACATGAATAACTGGTAAATTGAGACTCTCCATATGCTGACTGATTGAAAGGACATGGTCACAATCCATATTATTTCAGTCCATAGTTCTATCCTCCTGCTTGAAGAGCATGGGGTAGCCACAGTGAGCTGATATTTTCCTCTAAACACGGGAAGAGAATTTGGCCCACCCACAACATATACATATATAAGTAATACAACTGCTTACTAAATTGCCTACAACAATACATACTGCAAACACATCTTTCTTCTTATTAATCTACTAAAATAAACAGAGACCAAAGCCATATGTATAGTAGGTCCTCCTTAAAACTAATCAAGGTAACGGCAAACCAAAGCCAATATCTTAAGACCCATCCACCACAATGCATTATATTTCCCTTCATTAACCACCAGACCATAACATTATGTACAACTGGTTGGGAAATGCAACAAACCAGGCTATGTAAACTCAGATATCACAGGAATATAGCAACCAGACTCCTTACAACTGTGCTACAGTGAGACTTTGCTTTTTTATGCAAGACTTTGCTATGAGGAAACAAAAACAAAGGCTATTTATAACAGGACTAACAGGCTGAGGTAGAGGTAGAGCTGATGACAGGGACAAGCTACAGCAGAGACACAAGATTACACAATGGGCTAACAGGAAACAGATTTCTACCACCTTCTTATCATACGTTACAAACATGAGGTAAGATGGCTGTAGATGTATTTAATGCAGAGAATCACTGTATCAGCATGTTTCTGCACCACATAGAACAGATTAGTTTTAAACTATTTTCACTCTGTATCTGAGCACGTACTGACTTTTTGAGCACCTTAAATGTAGAGACTTGTCAGAAAGTAGCCCCTTTAGATTTCACTGACACCTGTTCTCCCCACTCACTGTAAACATAATGATAAGAAATGTTTAGAACTGTAGTGCTGAATCTGTAAAACATGCAATGAAGATGGTACTGACCACTTTCTTCACATGTAAAAGAAAGATAGGAAGAATTATGTGCAATTACTTAAACGCAAGACAAACAAATCTGCATTATAAGTGCTCAGGTAGTTAACACTTACCACAGGATGAGTCCTTAAGTGTATCCCATATGTTTTCTTCAGGTTTCATCTGATAGCTTGGAGGGTAAACTAAAAGTTTGCTCAGATTCAGATTTCTTCCATCTAGATGTGAATGTCTCCAAGCAGGAACTGCAGTTATGCACCACCCCCTCATTGACTGCCTCACCTTCATTACAGTCCAGTGACATAATTTTATGAAATTCTGCACCACCCACTATCACCTTACACTGTACTTGTAGAGCTTGTTTTGATCATGAAGAACTGACTGACTGTAAGAGTTCATCCTCCTCTAGAGGGCAGAACAAATGTTAGTAGCATTAATCACTTTGCTTTTGTAAAACATAAATTGTGCTGCTGAATGTTCTTAAATGTATTAAAACCCTTAAATGTAAAAAGTTAAATAGCACTAAGCATTAAGGTTCAAATACCTATTGTTGGTGAAACATCAGATCCAGCACAGCAGGAGTAAGTAGGAGCAGGACACCCGATTGGGTACTTAAAAAAAAATTATATTGCCTAAATATGTATACAAAAACAAAAAAATACAGGTTTTTACCTTTTTACATTTTTTTATATATTTTTTACATTTTTATATAAATTATCCTTTTAATTTTTACCTGTAATAAAATTGTAAAATAAAACATTATCCTGCAGGACAGTATTTTATTATGAAATACAATTAAAAAAAATATGAATAAATTATATGTGTGTGTTATCCTCATATAAGGAGCTCCAGGGCTCCTCTAAATGAACTGCGGGGTTCCGGAAATTAACTTCTTACTGTGGGGGATTAAAAAATGTTCAGAAGCCAAACTACACCACACAGTAAAACGCTTGTGAAGATCAGCAGGCAGAAGCACCTCGACCTTCGCTGTAGGGAAACTCTAGCTTAATGAGTTACAGCAGGCTTTTTAGCAGATCTCAAATGAAAATGAATGTTTCTCCAAGTTACAAAAAAAAATCCTGAATAATTTATATACAGGCAATGAACTGCAGCACTTACTAAGTGAAAATCAGTGTCAGATTTATCAAGACCATTCCCTGTACATAAAATGAAAAACAAAAATTCAAAAGTAAATAAGTAAATAAATAAATATTTAATGAAACAAAGCACATCTTAATATTTTAAAACTGGTTTTAGCGAATTATTTCAACAACTGTTTAATAGTGTACTACAAGGAATATTTTACTTTGGCCAAACTCTTGTTATAAGTTTATGTGAATTAACTTCAATAATAATTTGAGAACAGCTCTAAAATGATTTCTTAATGTGGTTCAGCCCGCATAACATACTACACCTCTTGTACTGGTGATTTTAAAACCTCTTGCTTTCAGGGTGAGGGCAAAAGCACCCTTCTGGACTAAAGTTCAAGTTCAACCTAAATCAACATTATCAAGACATATAGTATTAAGTAAAATGTTCTAAATATTTTTTTATATTTCTGTTAAGGCACATCTCGACCATGATGTACTGATGGATGGACACATCAAACCCCAGTGAAAATAACATATAACAGCTGAACCAGAAATACCATATTACATAAAGCGTGAATTACTGTAGTAGTGGAATTAACATGATTTTATCTGAAAATGATGTTTAGACCACATATACGTTCTACTTTTCCAGTCTTTATTCTAAAATGTTTATGAAATAGATGAATCTTTATGATGAACAGAGAGAAATTGAGGCTAGTCTTTTAATACAGTCTCAATCATAACATGTTGTTCTGAAACAATTTTAATTTGTGAGTAGTGTAGGAGAGCAGAGGAAAGTCTTAAAAACTCTTCTCAATAACTAAGAGGGTGAACATGTTTTAGATTCTATATGACCAATTATTTTAAACATGGAAAAACACTGTGTACTTGATTATGTGTGTCAAATTCAGCTTTATTAGTCATAACTCAGTACATTTTACATTAGTTTAAATCAGAATGTTAAAGAGATATCACCATGACAGGACCAACATGAAAGGACCATTTGACTAACATAACGTACATCACCTTGTTCTTTCTAGATGCATTTAGCTTTATTGCATTTGAAAATGTATTTTCTGAGAAAAGACAATTTAAATGACTTCTCTCATTGTTTGATACTTTAATTATTAAATTAAGCTGAATGTTCGTTGCAGTCCTAGAATGTGTTTGGTGAAAATAAAGCTCAAACTATAAATATTTATCCTTCTTCTGAAGTCCAGCTGACTTGTACACATATTATCCAACATGCAATCAGTTTATAAAATACAATGTTTTATTGCAGGATGTTGCAGACACTTTATTCTTCTTTAAGCTGTTATGAAGCACATGATGGTAACATAGGAAAGACCTGTTAATTAGTTCAAGATCAGGTGTGTTGAGAACAGCAGGGCAGTGCTCCAAGACCTGCACAGAGAACCAAAGTTTTCAGATTCAGACATTAAAATCAATACAGGATATATTACTATATTCAGGAATTCATGTGTACACACACAAGTACAATCACACAAGGAAGTATGAAAGTATCACAAGGAGCCACTCTTCACTCTTCAACTACTGCTTGACAACAGCTCACTTTTTTAGTTCCTGTTTCCCTGCAACTGTGTCCTCCCTGACACCACTTTCTTTGCTGGATGTCAGTCAGAAAAGTTTAGAAGTCTTTGGAAACTGAGCCTTTTCTTTGGATTTTGGAGCAGATTTAGGTATTGTTAAAGCTTGGCAGTTGTGGGCTGAGACATTGGAGCATGCTGATTCATAAACAGAATGGGAAATATAAGAGGATAAAAAGTGGAACAAAGGTTCTACGTGGTGAGATATTATAAATAATTTGTTAAAGAAATTAAAACATTTAAATGCAGCTTTACAATAGTGAGAATGAAAAGGCAGCTTCTGATTTGAGCATACATGGCCAGCGCATTTCACTCACACCAAGTTGCCGTGGCTCATGTACAATATTAATAAGTCTTGGGATTCTTCAATTAATTTTAATTAAATGTATTAATTTATTGTGGAAATTACAAAATGCATCATTGCAGCTATGACTACAGTCATGTGCCATGTGCAGTCCCCGTCACAGGGGCATCCATCTTCTTACTCTGCTTTTTGTTTTAGGCTTTCCACAAGGTTTAGAAATTTGGGAATTTTTGACCATTCTTCCAGAAGCCACAGGGCTTGTAGTCTCTGCTCTAATTTATACTAAAGGTGTTCCAAAATATGTTCTACAACCACACACCACAATCCCCCCTCCACCAAAGTTTACACTGGGCACAATGCAATCAGACAAGTGCTGTTTTCCTGGCCCCCCAACCCAGACTCGTCCATCGGATTGCCAAACAGAGCACGTGATTCGTCACTCCAGAGAACACGTCTCCACCACTCTAGAGTCCAGTAGCAGCATGCTTTACACCACTTCTGCCACAACAAGATCTGCCATAAGCCTCTTCTTATTGGCAGCATGTCCACATGACATATGGCAGTCAACCAATCAGAAAAAGCTTCCTAGATCCAGGACGCTGAACTACTGACTATGCACACATCTCTTATCTGAACCTGTAAGTTTGTTGTTTATGTTACTTTGTATTTATATTACTGAGTGCTCTTTTGTATTAACTGCATTTCCTGTTTCACCGCTGCTGATTTTCTTGGATTACTATTTGGATTTCATTTTTAATTTCTTGGTAAGTTGTTTTGTACTTCCAGTTTTTTTGAGCTTGCCTGTTTTTTGAGCTTGCCTGGTTGTTTGTGTTTTGGATACCTATGGTCTTGGATTCCTATTATCTTGGCTGTGTTTATGCAGATGTTCTGCACATATTTTGTCATGGCTCCTTTAAAATAAAACCACCACATTGTTTAACATTCGTGAGCTGGTTTGTTTCACAGTGTTGCACAATGCCATAAACATACAATAAGTACCACAGAAGGAAGAACGCTGCTTGTAAATGAACATGGGAAGTCTTGTTTGTTTTGCAGATCTTGCAGTTTCATTTCTTTCTGTTTTGATCCTAGCAACTTCCTTTTCTCATCCACATCAGTGGTGCACAAGTAAGTTTTAAAACCACCAGGAGATGGTAGTAGATAAATTAGCACATTGAAACAACAATTTCAATCTAAAAAATAATCAGAAATTATACATTTTAATATTTCTTCAGATTCAAACTCATTTCTCATATGAGAAAATTCCTCTTAAAAATGTGTTTATATGAAATGAGTACTGTTTTGTCAGAAACATATTGCTATATTAGGTGAGACTCGTTGCTTGCATGGCAGTCGTATTTTATCTGTTCTCTGAATTTTTAAGATAGGTTCACTGATCTATCATATTCTTATTTTTGTGTAGTGGTTTTCGCTATTCCTATTAAGTGCTTGATAGTGGTATACAAGTGTGGTTGTTATGCAGGCAGTCCACTCAACTGGACTCTGCAGGTAAAGCTGGTTAACTACTTTGATTTGGGCAGTTTACTGTGTTGTTCACTTTGCAGTAGATCTGTCAGGTATGAACAGATCTGTCCAGTAGTACTTTCCATAAACATTTTCATTGGATGTTACATTTTAAAAAGACGTTGTTGCGAATGCTATTACTTTTTACATTTTGGAGAATACCTGTAATTTTCATTCTGCTTGTAACTCAGCCATCCCCACAAATGTGGTTGATTTCAGGAGTTTCGTCATAACTGGAGGCCTAAGGGAGGCCTAGATGCATTTCAGCTGTTAGCCTTGTCCGTCAGGTCACTAAGGAAATGAAAGGGGGACAGTTTATGAAATGTGGGCAGTTGTGGGCTGGAGGTTAGGGAACCAGCCTTGTTGCCGGTTCAATTCCCTGAATTGACAGTAACGACTGAGGTGCCCTTGAGTAAGGCACCTAACCCCCAACCGCTCCCTGGGTGCAGTGGATGGGGCTGCCCACTGCTTCGGGTAAGTGTGCTTACTGCCCCCTAGTGTGTGTGTTTACTAGTGAGTGTGTATGTGGGTGTTTCACTTCACGGATGGGTTAAATGCGAAAGTCAAATTCCTCTGTGTGAAAAATCACAATTGGCACAAAATGGTATCTCTCTGAAGTGAGCTTCTCATTTGCCAGCACATTTTTTAGAAGTTTGTCATTCCACCTAAAATGGTGCTTTAGTAAATGTTGAACCAATTAAGATGGAATACTGTGAATGGGACTTTAGCTTTGTAGGAAACAGGTCTTCCAGCTTTTACTCAGCTACAAGAATTCAAGCCAAACAGACAAACAGAGCAGAACGGAGCCGCTACATCGAGGCAGCAGCTTCTCAGCACTGTCACGTGTGTGTGTCACTTTTTCTCTCTCGCATTCTCTCTCCATGTGTGAGCCCACATTCTCTGTAAAGAAACACAAACCCCAATTTTACAAGAATGTGATCAAATCCTAGCCTATTAAATGTATGCCATGGTGAATCTCAGATTCCAGTGGGAGGTTTAATACAGTAGTTGGGAAGATATATCATTTAGATTTAACATTAGTTTGTGTTTATGCCCCGAACCACGAGAGCCCAGATTTTATAAATATTTTTTTACCACTTGATAGATTATCAACCAGATTTCTCCACTGTTCCAAAACTGCTGAATCAATTTCCTTGACTCCTTTGCTGTTTGTAACTCATGGAGCTTTCAAAATCCTTCATAAAGAATTTTCCTTTTATTTCCCCAGTGCACCATGCATATTCTCATATTGATTATTGGCAAGGCTCTGTTACCTGATTGTGACAGAACTGCCTAAAGCTGTAGTCAACTCCCACAAAAGAAGTGTGGGTGTGGCCATTAAACAACAGGGACAGAGTGATAGTGCAAAAAACTGCAGAATTATTAAATTCAAAATGTAAAAGTCAAAAGAAAAAAAGTTAAAAAAAAAAAATAAAAAAAAAAGAAAAGAAAACGCACTCAATTCAGTTATCCAAAAAAAAATTAACATTAGCTCACAGGCTATATTAGTTCTGCTATTGCCTCTAGTCCATGAATGCAAAATATACAGAGGTCTAATTACCCAGCACTACCTACCAGGGACAGCATGTCAAACCAAATTTGAATGGTTTGTTCCACCTTTACCTAGGAGCCACATAAATTCCCATTTTACCAAGTGGGACTCTTTTTCCCGCCGGAACTATAGACCAGACAACAATCCCAAACAAACAGGTAATAGCATTTCAAGAAAGAAGAGAAAAGGGTTAAGTTAGTGCTGAGCGCGTGCACATACTCGGTATAACCTAAAACAATAACATTAGCAGCAAAATATATCTACTAGCAGCTAAAAATTACATAGAATTAGGGGGATTTTTCCCATAGGGGACTCCACGTGCAGTCTGCCTGGCAACTGTAACACCGATGTACAGTCATGTGACTACAACAATATTGTCATTTCTGATCATGCAGCACTTAGAATTGAAGAATAAGCATTCATGTGGAAGAATGAGCATTCCTGGAAGACCTGAGCACAGGTGATAAAGATTCAGATTCCTCTTTTGTCACATTTATTAATGACCAGATTTTGCAGACAAAAGCTAAACCTGACTGCTCACCTTCTTTCCTTTGGGAGACTTTAAAATAAATAAGTAATAATGCTTTATTATGTAGAGCACCTACACAAAGACAATCAGAATTATTTATCTTAATTCTTAATATAGACCATACTGTATATTATATATATATATATATATATATATATATATATATATATATATATATATATATATATATATGCCTTAACTCCTATAAAAGGAGATTACAGTATAAAGCTGAATTTGATTAAGCTGAATGAGCTGTCTATTTAATGAAGCGTTTTTACAGGAAGTATTACCTATTAATATTTTATTCCCAATGAATATTATTAATTTTGTTATTCTTTTTTTATTTTTTATTATTTTATTATTATTATTTAAATTGTTGATTTTATTAATATGATTGGTAGTGCTGTTGGAAAGTTATATGTACAACACAATACAATAAATCAATGAATAAATATGAGTAACCTAAACAATCCATTAATATGTATATTGATTCTAATATTTTGGCCATATATTACAAGGTTTGCGAGTTTTTGCATGTTTCCCTGTAAAAATTAGACCGGACACATTTGGAAACATTGTGGTTAGAACTATGGTGGTTCAATTCAACGTGGTTCAGACTACTGTGGTACGAACAAGATAGGACAGTTTTGGAAAACAGTTATACTTTAAATGTTAGTTTATTGATGCATTGTACCATGTTAGTTCAGTGCTAGCCTCCGTCGTTGTACAGGAAAGGCACCCCTGAATTGAATTATTGAATTATTAAGCTGTAGTAAGAACTGACTTTAGGAGCAGGCAACCTCCACTCTGGTGCAAGCATATCTGGTCAGTGTCTGTGTCTGAAATGTATGTAAAACTTTTAAACAGTAGTTTAGTTATTAGCTTCCATTCCGTATCCAAATAGAGGTTAAATACATTATTCATTTAGTGCTACTGTTTGGGATGATGTAGCCAAGTAGATTCACTAAATTCAATGACAACTCAATTCTGTGAGCCTCAAAAACTCTTCCTATAAAGGAGGAATAAGGTCAACACTAATGCCAAAACAGAAGAGTAAGCTTTTGGCAACCTAGTTTTTAACTAATGCTCCATATAGTTTTAATACACAGCTGTGTGCAGTGAAGACCTGTCTAGAAGTGAAGCAAAAGTTTTTGGTTCCACTACATTTGACTAGTTCTAGATGGTTTAGAAATGTTGAAATTGGTTAAAAAAAATTTAAAAAACTACATGTTGAAATACTGCTGATTGTCTGTAGCTCTAAGGTTATGTTTAGGATTAGTACCAGGACTATTTAGTACCATGATGATTGTAGGTTTAGGTTTTGGGTATAGTCAGTTTTAAGGTCAGAGGTAATGAAAGGTTTTGGTAAAATGTAGGTGCTTTTAATTAATATAAAAAAGTTTAATATAAGTATCATATTGACTCTACAATACGGATGGGTGGAGGTGGGACCTGAGTGGGCTCAATATTATGTTTGATTGAGTGCTGATTGAATAGGTGCTGGTTAGGTGTTTCAGCTGATTCAAATGCAGCTGCTAGAGTTCTCACTAGGTGTAACAGAAGAGAACACATAACCCAAATCTTTAAATTAGATACTAGTACTAATAGTACTAATACTGGTCTATTAATCACTAAATGGTGTAGGGCCAACACATTTATATCATGCGCTGCAGAGTTATAAGTTGAGTGGAACCCAAAGATCATTGAGAGCTAGCCAGTTAGTCGGGCATAAGGTAAAGACTAAACATTGAAAAGAGCATTTAGCTACTATACTGCTGCTAAATGGAACCAGTTGACAGAGAACATTAGAAATGTCCTGACACTAGACCCTTACAGGCGGTCCATTTGAGCAGCTTTCTGCTCCCATTAATATGCTGTTACTTCAATGATGTAAGGTGTTGGCCGTTTATTCATAAATAGAAGACAGATTATTCATAAAGACATGACCACCATCATTCAATCCTCTTTCTAATGGGAGTCAGTGGAGAGAACAGGAATAGGGCACATCCTGTGTTGCATCAGATATAACAGATATCCTTGTGACTCACAAACTCTACCCCCAAAGTCGCACTCCTAAGAAATCCACTGAACTACATTTTCATAATCAAACTGTGCTAGAATTATTCTGTTAATTGGTTTGTTGATGGTTTTTGAAACGTCAGTCGGGAATTCAAATCCAGTCAGAATCCAATGTAGAACTATCGATTTGAGTTGATGTCTCTCTCTATAAGTCATGATTCTTAAACAGCAACCCAGTTTCTTTAATCAAAGTTATTATTAACCTGTTTATACAATATAGTAGTTTAGGATCCCACTTTTTATTAACTGCAGTTATTGGAACTGTGTTAACTTAAATCATAATTTAGAACACAATCACCTGAATTATGTTTAATCTCATGGATGTGAAATGGATTTCCTTTTCTGTTTTTTTTGTAACCATGTAAGTAGGATTGTTAAAGATGAATAACTTGTAGCAACCCTATTACAAAGTTGGCAGATTTATTAACCTTAGCATCTATAGACTGCATAGAATCTTAACCACATTCTACACACAAAATGCTTGTAGTATTTAAATGATGACGACCATGCTTTGAAATTCTCAAATGTATGTGGTTGTGTAGGACAGTTTTGTGGAAGAACGAGCAGACTAAATGAATATTCATGAGGAAGTAAACTATCCACTCCTTTAGTTCTGCCTTCAATGCCTGTATACATACTCAGGCCACACACAGAGAAATTAGTCTATCGAGGGAGTTTCTTAGAGTCAATCCAGGGAGTCTCCTGAAGCCTCTCTTAAGCCACTTAGCCCTATCGAGGGAGTCTCTCTCTTTCTCTCCCTCTGAAGGCTTTCTCAAGAGTAACTTGCAGTCTCTCTTGGGCCTCGCTCAAGTCTCTCTCAGAAGCTCACCCTATGTCTCAGTTTCGGCTTCATGCTGAATCCAGACTGACTATGAACTGAGCAGAGCTGAGCTGGCGAGGATTTGACCAGCAGTTGACCCAAGCAGCTGACCAGAGGGCCTGTGCTGCAGATGGGTCTCCCTAGAAGAACACTCAGCTAGAAGCAGAGGTCCTTAGAAAGCGCCCTCAAAAGAAAGTCAAGATGCCAGGTGAATGCCGAGCTTCCTGTAAGATGATGACACACAAAATAGTCCAGTCCTGTGCTTATTGATGTTCTGCTTTTTGATAATATGATTTTACATTAATTGTTGCATTCAGGTTTATGCTTCAGGTCTGCTCATTCTCCACAAATAGGCTTCCTCTGAGTTTCAGCACACTAATGTTCTCTCCCTAAGTGAATGTGAGGTATCTGGACTTCCTGTTATGCATATATTAACCTAACTTAAAGCCTAATATTTGATTTACCTTGTTATTAAAGTCAATATATTGCTTTTATTAAAACTAGTTTGGAAATATGACTCGATATTTTGACAAGCCTGCAGATCACTTGATGTCTCGTGTATGAACTTTTACCCTGAGATTTGGTCAGATGGCAATCACTGTTTGTGCTTAAAATAAGTTAATTATGGTGTCTGACACCTAATACTTACATATTTAGTTCATTTCTAGTACTATAACTCCTACAATGACACTAATTTATTGTTAAATGTATTTCCTATCTATTGTTTTGATCATGCTTTCCTAGTGTTTTCTATTCTGCTACGTCTTTTTAAATTCGTTACTTTGTATTTCCTCATTTGTAAAGCACTTTGAATGACCGCCTTGTATGAAATGTGCGATAAAAATAAACCTGCATTCTGCAATATTACATTGGCAATTTGTTAATTTATTAAGCTGACAAGTTATTTGAAATATGCATGAATATTTGTTATTTAATCAACAGGAATATGGGTGCAATCCATTATATCACTTAAATGTTCAAGTATTCAGAAGTGAAGATGACCAGTAAAAGTAATTCCTGCCCTGGTGAGTTAAGAGTTCCTTTACTTGGCACTTTACATTTTATTAGTTAACATTTGGTCACTTTGATATCAAAGGAAGTATTTAACCTAAAAATAACCTTTCTTTTGTTCTAGTTCAAGACCAGAGTCTCTCAGAACTGAATCTTCTGCTTCTTGGGTGTAATCATGCTGGGAAGAGTTCAGCAGGAAACACCATCTTGAACAGAGAGGAGTTTGAGTTAAAGAGAACTGCTCAGGGTGTGAAGAGACAGGGAGATGTAGCAGGGAGACACATCACTGTGGTTGAAGCTCCAGGATGGAGGTGGAACATACCCGTAAAAGACAGCACAGAGTTACTGAAACAGGAGATTGTGCTCAGTGTGTCTCTATGTCCACCAGGACCTCATGCTGTACTGTTGGTCATATCTACCGCTGTTTCATTTAAAGAGATACACCGAGCTGTTATAGAGAGCTACCTTGGGCTTCTCACTGATACAGTCTGGAAGCACATCATAGTGCTCTTCATCTACAGGGACTGGCTGGGAGACACACCCATAGAGCAGCACATTGAGAGTGAAGGGAAGGATCTCCAGTGGCTGGTGGAGAAATGTGGGAACAGGTATCATGTTCTCAACAATAAGAACAGGAGTGATGACACTCAGGTCACAGAACTGCTGGAGAAGATAGAGGAGATGGTGGCAGCAAACAGTGGACACCATTTCGAAATGGACAGAAAGATTCTACAGGAGGTGGAGGAGAAGAGGAGAGTAGAGGAAGAGAGAGCGAAAGAGAGGATGATGAAGGTGCAGAAACAGAGAGAGTACATCACGTCCCAGATGAGTAAGTTATGAAATATATATAATGTATATTTGTATTTGTTTTATTCCCTTTTCCGCACGACCCAGCAGGATTAAGCAGGTTAGATGATGACTGAGATAGGGCCCATGTTGCTGTTTTTAAGTTTTAAAAGTTTCAGTTTTAAATACATCTAGAAAAACAGACAATAGTACAATAGTTAAACACCAAGAAAAAAATCTTAAGGAGTAAAGTAGGAATCAGAATCTGATTACTCAATAGTATACAATACTGATCCCCAACTGAGTATGCTTAACTAATGCTTATACTAATACTTAACTAGTGTTAATTATTTTATCTGTATGTAACACATATGAAAGACATTGGCATGGTTGATCAGCCAAATACTTACATAATAATTTTTTTAATAGAAAAAAAAAAAACTTGATAAATCCCTCCTTTACAGCGTTGTCATGAGAAAAGAAAAGTGTGTATCCTCAAGTGAAATAAATAAATTAATAAAAGTAGGAGAAAAATGTCATTCTATGCTGCACATGTTGCTGTGTAGTGTTTTTTCAGTGATTTCATGGATGTAAAACTTTGTACATTGTAAATGAATGCTTAATGAATGTATCAACTGACCATTTTAATCATATATACACATTATAACTGTATGAGGGACACACCACAAGGAACTAATAATGAATAAATGCAAATAACATGACAATCATATGACTAATGTTGTGCAGATATATTAAGCAATGACTTGGAACTTGTATCATTGTCAAATATCAAGGTTCCATATAGATTTTTTTCTTGGCACATCTTTACTGATTAACTAACATCAAATTGCAAGTAGACTTGAAAGTAAAACTTTTAACTGAGCTCAGTTATTGGCATGTAAGTTAGTACATAGTAGTAATAGTAATACTTTAATAACAAAAACATTTCGTTAGATATTGATGCAAGCTGCATGCAAGCCATTGATTTCCCTGCATTTCCTATATTGATTATTATCATTGATTATTATCATAATTTCTGTTAACCTTCATAATTCCCAAACAATGTTGATTTATTGAAAGGATCTTAAGTAACATAAACAGTTAGCAATATGTAAATAATTAATTATTAGTTTAATTCATAATTGTCTCAGTTCTATATTGATATGTATATTTCATTCATTTCCTAATGTGTAAAGTAATTAAAGTGTTAATCTCTGCTTTAATTTACAGTGAGCAGTATTGTGCTTATTTGACTACAAAGGGTTACTGAAATTGATAAACAAACATCTGGAATAACAGAACAAACACTCACAGGCAATCTATCCACTCTGTCATCGTGTGTGTACTGTTTACTGTCAATATGTGACACCCTTTGTTGACATTTACAGTATGTCATATCCTTGGTTCCAATAATAAACTGGTTCTCTGAGTAGCACCATAGCCTGAAAGAAATCACCTCAAGAATCAGGGTTCTTTTTGTTGAAAAGGGCTATCAGAGAATGTCTCAAATGTTCACACTGTTAAGCTCAGTAAATGTTCTCTAACAGAATACCATGCAAATGGATGCATTTCCACTCCCCTTAAACACACAAATGCAGAAAGCATAGCACCCGAGTGGCTGATGAACATTTCTATGTATGATTACGACCAGCTTGTCAACTAGCCAACATTACATACTCCACTAGCTGTAGTCCTACTGCACTTTGTTATAAAACTATTTTCAGCAGCATTAAAACAAGTTTAAAATAAATGGGTTTTGTTTTCCTTTCCTGATTATGAAATGGATTCAGCAGCAGGCATTCACAGTTTACTTCGGTAACAGTATATAGATGTATCGGAAATTTAGTTCTCCTTCTCATGAGTTAGGACTGCCTTATTTGTGAGATCCTAAAAAATGTGGCTACATTTCTTTTACAGGTGAAAGACAGAGAGCATCTGAGTGTAGGATTTTGCTGATGGGATGTACAGATTCTGGGAAGAGTTCAGCAGGAAACACCATCCTGAACAGAGAGGAGTTTGAGTTAAAGAGAACTGCTCAGTGTGTGAAGAGACAGGGAGAAGTAGCAGGGAGACACATCACTGTGGTTGAAGCTCCAGGATGGTGGGACGATACGTTTGTAATGGAGTCAGTTATATTGGACATTGTGTTCTGCGTGTCTCTGTGTTCTCCAGGACCACATGCTGTACTGTTAATGGTACAAACTGATTCTAAATACAAAGGCAAGTACAGTGCGAGCATCACAAAACATCTTAAGATTCTTGGTGAAACAGCATGGAGTCACACTATAGTGCTGTTCACCTGTGGAGACTGTCTAGGAGACACACCCATAGAGCAGCACATTGAGAGTGAAGGGAAGGAGCTCCAGTGGCTGGTGGAGAAATGTGGGAACAGGTATCATGTTCTCAACAATAAGAACAGGAGTGATGATACTCAGGTCACAGAGCTGCTGGAGAAGATAGAGGAGATGGTGGCAGCAAACAGTGGACGCTGTTTTGAAATGGACAGAACGATTCTACAGGAGGTGGATCAAATAAAAAGAGAAAAGAAATCAACTGATAGGATGATGAAGGTGCAGAAACAGCAAGATGACATCAGGTGTCAGATGAGTATGTCTTTTTATATGTCTATTTTTTGAATCTTTCAGAAATATCTACTAAAACGTTTATACTTTGTGGCTGAGAAATGACATAAATAAAAAAGTGGCCCTTATAGAACACCAAAGAACATCTATGAGACTGTCTCTGTTTGTAATGTTTGTTCGGTGACTATTCTATTCAATTTTTGAAAGGGTCTGGGCTAGAAAGAATCTTCCCCAATTTCTTCATGATTCTCTGAGACAATGAATTTAAAATGTGTTCAGCTAAACCAGCTATAATTTCCTTTTTTAACCATTTCCTCATGTTAATAATAACATTTTTTGTAACTTACAAAGGATAACACTTCCGAACCCTAGCATTGTGTTGTGAGCCTAAGACATCTCCCTAGTCACTCCTCCACACCTACACATTGAAATCATTTTTAAAAAGCACAGAATATCATTTTTCAAAGTGTTGAAACCTATTTATGTCAATGTTCCTTATAGGTGACTCACATCGTCTCTCAGAGCTGAGGATTGTGCTGCTGGGGTACAGATATGCTGGCAAGAGTTCAGCAGGAAACACCATCCTGAACAGAGAGGGGTTTGAGTTAAAGAGTACTTCTCAGTGTGTGAAGAGACAGGTGGAAGTAGCAGGGAGACACATCACTGTGGTTGAAGCTCCAGGATGGTGGAGTATTAAATCTGTAAAGAAAACCACTGAGTTACTGAAGCAGGAGATTGTGCTCAGTGTGTCTCTGTGTCCTCCAGGACCTCATGCTGTACTGCTGATCATACGTGTGGACTGGGTGTTTGACAGAAATTATAGAAGGATATTAGAAGGATATCTGAATCTTCTCACTGATACAGTCTGGAGTCACACTATAGTGCTGTTCACCTGTGGAGACTGTCTAGGAGACACACCCATAGAGCAGCACATTGAGAGTGAAGGGAAGGAGCTCCAGTGGCTGGTGGAGAAATGTGGGAACAGGTATCATGTTCTCAACAATAAGAACAGGAGTGATGACACTCAGGTCACAGAGCTGCTGGAGAAGATAGAGGAGATGGTGGCAGCAAACAGTGGACGCCATTTTGAAATGGACAGAAAGAAAGGGATAGCAGAGGAAGAGAGAGTTAAAGAGAGGATGATGAAGGTGCAGAAACAAAGAGAATACATCAAATCATTGATAAGTGAGTATTCATCACCAATACTGACATGATGCAGAACACATTATTATATTGCAATTTTAAAACTGATTTGTTAAAAAGTGTTTTCAGAGTAGAGTACAGTGTGAGGGTTTAAGCTGTTATAAACTATGATACAAAGCGTGTTATAACAGGTAATACAGGTCAGAATGTTCTTATTTAAACATCACTTTTTACACAGCACCTACAAATTCATAAAACTGTTTCCAGGTTCAGAACAGCTCAATGGTGGGTGTACGAGGCGAGAATGTAGAGTTGTAGGAGAGCGAGCGTTAAGTCAGAGTTCTGGGCAGATTCTGCTTTAAGCTAAAACTTCTGATGCGTTTTGAATAAATGGTTTACTGCTAATAATAATAGTACAATGCAAAAATGAATTTACTTAATATAATAAAGTAATTGAAACTATATCAATACATGTTGACTCAATGTACAAAAAATATATTTCAGTAAATTTTAATCTGAATAGAACATTTTTACTGTTGTTCTTTTACATATTGGTTTGTTTGTCATAGATATCGTTAATTTCTGTTTTGTATTTGCCATGTAAACCCTACATTGTTAAATGTCTTCATTGTCTACAAAATCAAACCTCCATCAAACAGTAAAATGAAGCTGCCATTAAGCAGTGCGTCTTCTGCATCTCATTATAATTAAAACTCGTAATTATAATTGTCTTGTGCACCAGCAGCTTCAGAAGTCATGTCAGTGATGCAGTTTTATTAACTAGCAATGTTGTTTTATCACCACGGATTCTCTTCACATTCATTACAGTCATTATGTTTCAGATTGCAGAGTGCTGCAGGAATACTTGTAGAACTTAATCTACATTCCTTTACATTTCTTCATAATTCTCTGAGACAAGGAATTTAAAATGTGTTTAGCTAAACCAGCTATAATTTCCTTATGTCAATAATTTAAAAAATTGTAACGGAAAAAGGATAATGCTTCAAAACGCTATCATTGTGTTGGCAATAAGACATCTCCCTAGTCACGCCTCCTCATGTACACATTGAAACCAATTAAAATATCATTAACCATTTTATGTCAATGTTCCTTATAGGGGACTCATTCCATCTCTCAGAGTTGAGGATTGTGCTGCTGGGGTCCAGATATGCTGGGAAGAGTTCAGCAGGAAACACCATCCTGAACAGAGAGGAGTTTGAGTTAAAGAGAACTGCTCAGTGTGTGAAGAGACAGGTAGAAGTAGCAGGGAGACACATCACTGTGGTTGAAGCTCCAGGATGGTGGAGTGATACACCTGTAGAAGAGAGCACTGAGTTACTGAAACAGGAGATTGTGCTCAGTGTGTCTCTGTGTCCTCCAGGACCTCATGCTGTACTGCTGATCATACGTGTGGACTGTGTGTTAGATAGAATTGATAAAAGTATATTAGAAGGATATCTGAATCTTCTCACTGATACAGTCTGGAGTCACACTGTAGTGCTGTTCACCTGTGGAGACTGGCTGGGAGACACACCCATAGAGCAGCTCATTGAGAGTGAAGGGAAGGACCTCCAGTGGCTGGTGGAGAAATGTGGGAACAGGTATCATGTTCTCAACAATAAGAACAGGAGTGATGACACTCAGGTCACAGAGCTGCTGGAGAAGATAGAGGAGATGGTGGCAGCAAACAGTGGACGCCGTTATAAAATGGACAGAAAGATTCTACAGGAGGTGGAGGAGAAAAAGAAAGCAGAGGAAGAGAGAGTTAAAGAGAGGATGATGAAGGTGCAGAAACAGAGAGAACACATCAGATCATTGATGAGTGAGTGTTCATCACCAATACTGACATGATGCAGAACACATCATATTGCAATTTTAAAACTGATTTTTTAAAAACAAGAAAAAAGTGTTTTCAGTTAGAATAAAATATTATACTTTAAACACAATATTTGTGAACACATTTTGGTGTTTAGTAGTTAGTTCTAACACAGAATCTATTAAAGAAATAAACAACAACAACAATAATAATAATGAACTTTATATGCATATTCCACCTTTTATACAACACAGAAACCTTAATGAGATGCAAAACTAAAAAAATAAAAGCTCTGAGAAATTAAACAACACATAATTTTTAAAATCTACAATAAACATGTAATAATTAAAGTATTAATAATAAATATAAATAAAAATAATAATTTGCAAAATAAAACATGAGAAACCATAATAAAACTACAACAGTAAAACAGAATATAATAATGAAATGAATTAAAACTAGAATACATGGGGTACTATAAAATGTCAGATGATCCAAGAATATCACTACAGGTATGGTAAGGCATGTAGAGTACAGTGTGAGGCTTTAAGCTGTTATAATCTATGATACAAAGTGTGTTATAACAGGTAACACAGGTCAGTATGTTCTTATTTAAACATCACTTTTACACAGCACTTACAAATTCATAACAACAGTTTACAGGTTCAGAACAGCTCCATGGTGGGTGTATGAGGCGAGACCATAGAACTGTAGGAGAGCGAGTGTTAAGTCAGAGATCTGGGCAGATTCTGCTTTAAGCTAAAACTTCAGCTGCGTTTTGAGTAAATGGTTCAATACTACTACTACTACTAGTACTACAACTACTACTGCTAATAATAATAACAATAATAATAATAATAATAGTAATAATAATAATAATGATGATTATTGTTATTATTATTATTATTATTATAGTACCATGCGAAAATGAATTTACTTAATATAATAAAGTAATTGAAACTATATCGATAAATGTTGATTCAAAGTACAATTATATTTCAGTAAATTTAAATCTAAATAGAACATATTTACTGTGCTTCTTTTACGTATTGGATTGTTTGTCATAGATATCCTTAATTTCTGTTTTGTATTTGCCATGTAAACCCTACATTCTTAAATGACTTTGTTGTGCTACAAAATCAAATCTCCATTAAACAGAAAATGAAGCTGTCATTAAGCAGTGCGTCTTCTGCACGTTTCTGATTAAAATTAAAACATGTAATTATAATTGTCTGGTGCACCAGCAACTTCAGAAGTCATGTCAGTGATGCAGTTTTATTAACTTGCAATGTTGTTTTCTCACCACAGATTCTCTTCACATTCATTACAGTCATTATGTTTCAGATCGCTACAGGAAATACTTGTAGAACTTCATTTCTTTATGATTCTCTGAGACAAGGAATTTAAAATGCGTTTAGATAAACCAGCTATAATTTTCTTTTGTAACCATTTCCTCATGTCAATAATAAAAAAATTGTCAGAAAAATTCATTGTCAAAAATTGTCATGCCTCTACATATTTTTAAAAAGCACACAATATAATTTTTCAGAGTGTGGAAACCATTTTTTGTCAATGTTCCTTATAGGTGACTCACATCGTCTCTCAGAGCTGAGGATTGTGCTGCTGGGGTACATATATGCTGGGAAGAGTTCAGCAGGAAACACCATCCTGAACAGAGAGGAGTTTGAGTTAAAGAGAACTGCTGAGTGTGTGAAGAGACAGGGAGAAGTAGCAGGGAGACACATCACTGTGGTTGAAGTTCCAGGATGGTGGAGTAATGAACCTGCAGAGGAGAGCACTGAGTTACTGAAACAGGAGATTGTGCTCAGTGTGTCTCTGTGTCCTCCAGGACCTCATGCTGTACTGCTGATCATACGTCTGGACTGTGTTTTAGATAGACATGATAGAAGTGTATTAGAAGGATATCTGAATCTTTTCACTGATACAGTATGGAGTCACACTATAGTGCTGTTCACCTTTGGAGACTGTCTGGGAGACACACCCATAGAGCAGCACATTGAGAGTGAAGGGAAGGAGCTCCAGTGGCTGGTGGAGAAATGTGGGAACAGGTATCATGTTCTCAACAATAAGAACAGGAGTGATGACACTCAGGTCACAGAGCTGCTAGAGAAGATAGAGGAGATGGTGGCAGCAAACAGTGGACGCCATTTTGAAATGGACAGAAGGATTCTACAGGAGGTGGAGGAGAAGAGGAGAGCAGAGGAAGAGAGAGTTAAAGAGAGGATGATGGTGCAGAAACGGAGAGAACACATCAGATCATTGACGAGTAAGTGCTCATTACCAATACTAAGACATAATGCACAACACATTATTATATTTATTTCAATCAGTTAAGTTCACATTTTAAAATCTGATTTGTTCAAATCAACACATTTAGTACTTCACACGAAACAGTGTTCAGTTAGAACAGCACAGTTGGTGCTCAACATTACAGCAAACCTTGTGCCCAGATATAGTTATTTTGGATTATTTATTATAAACAGATGATAATAATACTAAAAATAATACAATTTATTTAGACAGCACTAAGACAAAGACTTTAAGCTAGAAACTAATTATAAAAATAAAAGTATGCTAAGAGAAATAAACATAGGTAAGAGAAAAACTTTATAAACACATAATTCTACAAAACTAAAATAAATATTTTAAACATCCATACCAAAAGCTAAATAATAATAAAAACTTAGCATGATACACTCATCACTGAAAAAAGTAGCATACAGAAGAAATCAAGGACATTGCTTTTTAAACTATTAGAAAAAAAAAAGTTTATTGTTTTGGAAAAGAGAAAACTCAATAAGAGAAGAAGCAGGGAACAGCATGTCAGAAATTACCCCTCAATGTGTAAATCCTAAGTTATAGAAAAAGAACTAACCAATTGAACAGGCCATGGGTAGAGGCCAGAAACCGGACTATAATAAAGGACTTGAATGGAGGACTGGACAGGACAAATTGAAACTGGACTGGGGAACACACGGATGACTGGACTGGACCTAAACCAAACAGAAAGGAAATGGGATAGAAAATAGGACAAAGGGCTGGACTTATGTCAACAAGGAGACAGGAACAGATATGTTACTGGAACAGGGACAGAAACAGGGACAGACAGACCTACAGTAATGGAAACAGGAACAGAGACACTGATTGTCAGTAACAGGTACATACCTGGCAGCTGGCCAGGCAGGGAGCCGCGAGGTGAGGGTGGCTGGGCAGGGAAGTAGAAGCCTTGATGGCCAGCTGAGCAGTTATGGGGGCGGAGCACTTGGGAATGCCCACATCTGTATGAGTTGTGTGGTGTTATGGGCAATCTGGATATATAAGACAGAAAACCAATGAGAAATAGCACCAGCACACTAACCAACACTTTTCCATACAACAAATCAATTTTTCTATATGTGTGATCCTGAAATCCTGAAATAAAAAAAAATCAGGAATAAAATAATTCTCACATGGAATCAAACCAAACCAGTAATTATCTATTACATATTTCTTATACATATTACAGCATATACAGCAGGTGAAATAAGTACTGAACACTTCACCAGTTGTTTAATTTAATATGTTTCTAAAAGTGCTATTGACATGATATTCTCACCAGATGTCTGTAGCAAACCATTCAATCCACACATGTAATAAACAATCTAACCATAGATGTCAATAAATTATGTGTAATAATGAGAAATGACTGAGGGAAAAAGTATTGAACACACGGAGAAAGAGTGGTGCAAAAAAACATGGAATGTCATGACACCTGCTGAAATCCATCAGTAATTAGAAAGCAATCCTGTCACTTAGGGCAAATTACTATCAGCTGGTTGAACTGACAAAAATGTCTACAAAAAGGCATCTCATTACCAAGGACCCCACAAGAAACATCTCATAATGGGTAAAACCAGTAAGGTCTCTCAAGACCTTTGTAACCTTATTGTTGCAAAAGATACTTAGGGCATTGGTTACAGAAGAATTTTTAAACTACTGAAGGTTCCCCATGTTAGGGGCCATAATCCGGAAGTGGAAAGAACATAATTTCACCATAAACCGTGAACTGTGTGCTCCCCACAAGTTTTCAGACAGAAAAGTGAAATGAATTATCAGAAGTGTTGTCCAAGAGCCAAGGACTAGCTGTAGAGAGCTACAGAAAGACCTGGAATCAGCAGGTACAGCTGTTTCAAAGAATAAAATAAGTAATGACTCAATTGCCATCGCCTTTTAGCATATGGCACTGGCACACTTCATATAATTGAAGGAAGGATGAATGGACAGATGTTCCGAAAAAAACCTTAAAAACTCTGCTGCCATCTACCAGGATGATGAAAATGAAACAAGGGTGGACATTTCGGCAAGACAATGATCCCAAACACACAGCCAAGGAAACTCTCAACTGGTTTCAGAGAAAGAAAATAAAGCTGCTATATTGGTCCAACCAAAACCCTGACCTGAAACCAACTGAAAATCTCTTGAAGACGTCTTGAAGCTGTCATCACCAACAAAGGCTTTTGTACGAAAGTGTACCTGTGTCAACTTTTTATTAAAACATATGTTTTTTAATGTTTTTTATTCAAACATTATGTTTAAAACATAAAAACAGGTAACATGCCTGACAACAGAAGAAACTAAGAGCAAACCTGAATATATAAGACAGAGACCAAACAGCAGTGAGAAATAACACCCAGCATATATTTATAAAACATCCAGATAAAGAACTGTAATGCTATTTTGCTTTACATTTGACGATATTTATGACTTTGTTAACTGTATTGAACATTTTTAACAACCTTTTTAGTGTAGAGCTTCAGTTCATCACCTCTCTCCAACAGTGCTCTAAACACCCTGAAGAAAGTTTGCCTGATGTGTCTGATGATGTCATAAAAATACAAAATATGTGTATTTTGGCATTTTCCTGCCATGACCATGTAAATAAAAGTTCCAACAGATAGACAATAAAGATCAAGTTACAGTTAAATGTAAATATTGCATCCTAGAGTCTAGAGTCTAAACTGGTTTATTGTACTAACATGAATGAAAAGCAAGGAAAGTCCCAATCCAACTCCTTACTGAAAACAATCCCTTGTCCTTCATCTCCTCTTGCAAGACCAAGTACAGAATGTTTGGTGAATGCTACTGATAGCTTTAGCAAGGTACAAAACACTGACAACAGTATGTGGTGTATCATAACCAGTAAACCTCAGTTTTATGAATACATGCAAAACTGGTAAGAAAGAAGGATGTATAGCGTTTTTATTAAAATATGCATTCCGATGCAAAGAGACTCAATAAAGTGGGTCCACTTTAGACTACTGTTCATAGTTTTTGTGCACACTATAAAGTCAGAAAGAAATCTGAGTAAGGGTATATTTGCACTGAGAAACACAGGTACTGAACTTAAATTCACCATTAGTGTTTTTTTATTAATCAATTTTCTGTGCCTTAATCTAACTAAAAATCAGAAAACCAATTGGGATCAGTTATTAAGAGTCTGTATACAGCATGTGCATACATTAGGTACGTTTTTAAAATTGGACACAGAAAGTGGGCCATGACTCATTAACCTCATTTACCACTTAGTGTTGAGCTGTCCAGTGGTATTGTTTTAATGGCAGTTTAAAAAACTGCAGTGAAGCTTCACATGACTAGCCTGCCAAATCCATATGAGTGAGTAGGGGAACCTAGCAAACAGGTGAAGTTGTACATAATTAGTTTGATTAAGTTCAAAAAACAAACTGCTGCTATCTGGTTTTGATGTCAGATCAAGATAAAAATACAAATAATTGAAGATTTGATAATTATACTTTGCTGCTTGTCAAATTTTAATTATTATAATTATTTTTATTTATTATTTATTTATTACTTTTTCCTGTCACCAGTGACTGAAGATGAGAGATCAGACACATTGTCTTTGGCAAGTTCTGGTTACTTTTCAATGTCAGGATCTGAAAGCAGTTCTGTTTATGGATCATCATATAGCTTTGAATCTCTGATGCATGATCCTAAACGTCCAAAATTCGGACTGCCTAAAAGGATATCTTCATTGCTTCCTTTCTTCAGGCGGAAAAAGGGGTAAGTGAGTGTAATTCAGTGTTAATTAATATGAATTGATCTTTAAATCTTAAAATAAGTGAGGAATAATTGTAGAAGTCAGTTCAATACTCGTCTGTATTTTGCCATGGTAAACACTGAATTTTATGCAGCAGTGTGTATTGACAGTATATTTCTACTAACAAGTTTTGAACTTCTACATTGTTATTTGTCTTATATTCAAAAATACTTTTTTCCTCTGACCACCTGTTCACATACAACCCCAGCAGGTTTGTAAAGATGCATTTTCAATTAAATGTGTTTTATGTGGAACTTTACATATTAAAAAAGTAGTCCTAGGCAATATCTTAAAATAATTAGCATGATATGACAAAGCACCCCAGCATCATATGTAAGGATCTGCAGGCCTCTTTAATACTGGATAGTATCATTTTTTAAAGTCCACCATCCGGCAAACACTGAACAAGAATGGTATGTATGGTACCAATGAAAGCAAGGAGCAACTTACTATGTTTCAGGATAAACATTGTGGTCTGGTTGTAGTTTCCTAAAGAGCCAGGACCTTACTGAAATAGTGCTATGTGAATGGATAAGGTGAAAATGGATTTTTGTGTCATAACTGAAAAATGTTTTGTTGGTTAAAAAAAAAAAAAAAAATTATGCACTTCAGCAAGAGAAACCTAATCTATTGGAAAGCTATTGGACACCTTACCAAAATTTGATGGAGCTAAGAATTATGGACTATATTAAGAATTTTTTAGGAGAATGTTAGGACATTTGTCTGAACTTCTCGCAAACTTGATCAATAAAAAAAGAAGACAGGTCCTGCTGACAGACAAGAACCCTAAAAGTTCATCAACATAGAATTGTTTTAGCCCACAGAAACGGAATGCTAAAACTAGTTAAGAGCTTATCCAACAAAAAAAGCCTACCAACACAACAGAGTTTTCATTGCATTTTAATTTTAAAAATCTGTTATACTAATTCCAATAATAATAGTGATTATAATATTATTGTAGATCTGCAAACACAGAAGACTCGACAACAGAGAATGTATCCAAAATGGAACCAGATTCCTATTTAGGTGAGTCATCACAAGATAACATTCTAAACATCTTTCACTTTCTTCGATTCAACCATAATACATAGTTTGGATGAGATTACATTTAAATGTACACAGTTCCCAAATTCAACATACATCGTAATATTTGACATCAGGTTTATAATCCATTCAAAATACATCCCAATCAAGTGCACTTATACTCAGAGTGTAGAACAAAGTTTGTCAAATATCGTTATTTAGCATTTACAGGCGTGATTTGAAGTGTGCCATGTTGAAATCACCCTACTGGATTTCCCTGTCGATTTATGCTGTGAATTTAGTGTGCCACGCATTGATGTAATCTTATTACTGAAGATTACAAAGGACGCATTCTTAAGCTTATGATTGTGTATTTAAAGTTCCACTCAGCTGTTTGGGCTCTTTAGCAGGATTGCTACTGTAAGAAAGATTTTCGTGGTCTAGATTCACTGATTCGACATCTGGGGGCGAGATTACACGCTTGTGGACGACTTTTTACAGCAAAATCATTAGCAGCGGTAATCCGTTTACTCTCTAATCCTAATTCCAACTGGTTAACCCTAATATGTAAGTATAAATACAAAATCCTAATGTTTGTCCATTCGTTGACAGATCAGCGTGACGTCTCTTGCGGATTTGCTAAAAGTCAGAAGACTTAAACAACTCGCCCCACTGGACACTGAACTATCGGCGAGTGCTCATTGTTGCGCCGGGATTTCGAAAGTCAACAAAGGTGTGAACACTACACGACAATATAACAAAACCAATATATAAGCATTTCATTTTAGATATAATACCTATAGTGTAGGCATACAGTATATGCTACAGACAATAGATGCGGGGGGGGGGGGGGGTGGAAGCCAAACACGTGACGGGTCTAAAAACGCTTTTTTGTTTATTTAGATACCCATTGCTATGATCATGCATGATGCTGCAATGATGACAGCACTATGTAAGCGAGACTATTCGCTGCTAAAGAACATATATTAAATAACTTTTGTTGTTTTCTTGAAGTATTAAGTGAAGGTAATTTAGACAGAAATATGTTTACAATCTCGCTCCCCCCTATTACCCCCCCTCGCCCCCCACCCCCCAACCCCCACCCACCCCCCTCCAATCCCCACCCCACTCCCCCCACCGCCCCCACCCCGCTCCCCACCACAAAGTAGCCTGTTCAGCACACATGCCTGCCTGAGACAGGCTTAACAAAAATGAGTTGTCTAATGTAGTTGTGTGGTACTGTTTTACTGCAAACACACACAGCAATTTGTGACTATACTCGTGTGACTTGTAAAACATGCTATTCTATCTATTCTATCTATCTATCTAATGCCGGTACGCTCTAATCTATCTATCACAATCTCTATCTATATGCTATCTTGATTCTTAGTCTGAGTCCAGCAGTTTGTCTATGGATGACTGAAGGATTCATTCCTGAATGTCTGAAAAAACAGTTCAGGACATCGGTGTGTGCAGAATGAGGTAAGCTTGTACGGGTAGCGAGTGTGAGTTATCGTGTTTTGGCATTACGTCACCCCCCCCCGCATTACTCCCCCGTAACATAGAACAGTTACAGTCGGTTTAAGAAGGATGTATGTTGACCATGGTTTGTCTACATTTTACTCTTCAGCTTTGCCAGTGTCCTCATGGCTGGTCATTGGTTTTTTCTAGTGCATGACTGTGACTCAATCTGCATGTTTGATGATGAGGACAGTAAAGGGGAGTTGCTGATAGCAGAAATAGACTGTCTGGGAAACTCAGACTGTTGTCTGGGAGATGTTTAGGTGAAAAGATCATGGGGCTCGTGCAGGTCCTGTCTAGTACAATTTGACTGCATTGAAAAGGGTTTGCCGGATCAGTACGTCTGGGGGCCCTCCCACACTGGTGTCTACTTTCTCTGGTAGGGTCACGTTTTACACCTAAAGCCTATATTTGAAGACACTTGACATCAAGAAGAGCAGCGATTTTAGTTACAAATAGTGTGAGTAATGCAGTAATTTAAACCAGCCATGACCTGGCTATAGCGACACACAACTAACTAGAGACCCACAGTGATTTTTTTATATGTGTGCACATAGTAATGTTTTTTAAGGCATGTTCTTTGCCAAATAAAGCAAGTTTAATCTCTATTACAGGTAGATTATCATCATAAGGTGGTTTTCAACGACAGCGATTGCATTAAGTAGATTGATTATGTCTTTTGTGAAATTTTTCCAAGATGAATTTAGTGTAAATCGATCCTGAAATTGTATTTCACTAGAGGTCGTGGTGAGAGCTTGATTCACTTTTATTTTACCATAGCACCCTAGTGTTCTTTGACTTCTATAACACAGCATCACATGTGCTCGGCAAGTGATTCAGTTTTCATTCAGGAGCATCAAGGAAAAAAAATATTGGTACTGTTTCAAAGATGAATTACCTAAAGTACATGCAGTTTCAGTCAAATCAGTTTGTAATGAATACTGAACGGCATATACCCCCCCCACATGTCGTGTCGCGTATTCCTCATCTAACAAACCCACTATCTTTGCACAATACTATTCTATACAGAAAAGTCATCGAAAGACATTATTGTGAACTGTTTTGCAGGCGTAAATCGCTAGCAGTTCAGCCTGGCACGCGGGAGCATGGAAAACAGTTTGAGCGAGAGCCTGACTATATTAGAGTTATCTAAGTCGAGTATTCTACACTGTTTGTTTCGCTTCTTGGTTCCCTTACTCCGTCACACACGAGGAAAACCAGACCTCCATCTGGTGGTGGCACATTTCAACTGACGAGAATAATACGAGCGTTCTATCTAAAAGCACCCAGCCTGGTAAGTGCGAAAGACTATGTGATTGAGTTCCATCCAGCATTCTTTCCCCTTTGGCCTTCTAAAGAAAAATGTTACTGTCGCCGATCCCATAAATGCCCAAGTCCTAGTCTTCTATGAAGAAATAAAATGAGCAAACAGAACTTGAAAACAGACTTACACATGTCATTTACTGGCACGTGGGGGGAACGTACGATTTGGAAGTAGGTAACATTAACTTTTTGTTTTGTTTGATTATTATTATATTGTATTCCATTATCCTGAAGCCGAATTATTTAGAAATCCATAGTGGTAGATTTAATCTGAAGAAGCATTGTGAAGAGTGAAAAGTTTTATTGAAATATTTCAAGTCACATTTTTGCAACATTCCGGCACAATAAAGCAGCGTGCATTAGAAGGGCAGATGAAAGTGTATCATGATCTCGCCAAGGGCCTCATTGTCGTGGCTCACCACTTTGTGGTTGCCAAACTTTGTGAGTAATTGTACAAACAATTCAAAAATGAGCTTTTCTCACACACAGAGATGCAAAGGGAATGTAATCTTCTATAGCCACACCTACTGTAATTAGACAGTTACTGTGATAATATCAGGGAATCTGCAGCACTTCCCTAATACCTGTGCAGGATAGAGGCCCAGAAACTTGGCTAAGGATGAAAGCAGACCAACCAGACCTTTATCAGAGATGTTTAGCAAAAGTCGAACATCCCATCATGGCCATTGTGGTGCACACACCACACACAAGGAAATGTTGTGAAATAAAAATAAAAAGTCAATTTGTGTGTCTATTTTTACTGCGATTTCAAACAAAATTTCTAGATTTTTGCTTTCAGGGTTTTTACAACATTTCTAAAACTTTTCGCAGTTATCAATAATAATTCTAGATCCTTGCCTTCAGTACATCAGCCCATATTTGATCTATTGTTTGTCCCACTTCCTTTTACCCCCCTCATAAACAGGCTTGCCATTTGTATTTGGACAGATGGTTAAACTGAGTAGGCAACAGTCAGGTTTAGGTGGTTGGTTATAGAAGGCAGTACAAAAAGTATGTAGCATTATAGGGCAAAGCTCGCCATAAATGTATGTGCAAAATATATTACAACGGTGTATATATAATATACAGTGCCCATGGCCATAATATTGGGCAGCCCCCTGGTTAAGATGTGTTCGTTGTAGCTTCTGCTTCATAAATTGAGTTATGTTTTTTTCAAAAATAATATAGACGCTTTATGATGCGAAAAATAACGAGGCGCAAAATCCAACGCTTTAACTCAAGCTGGAATTTACTTCAGTAGGACTGAAAAATCGCCACTGACAAACGCTGGAACATTAAGAACATAATGTTTTAACATCAAATCATTATGTGTGCCACACACTGATTATTAAGCACTGGCCCTGATTGTTCAATACATTTTAGTACAACCCCCTTTTGGGGGGGCGCACAAAACGAGCCACCTAATCTATCTCCTAGTAATGTTTTTCACAAGGGGGGGGGGGGGGGGGGGGGGGCAATGGGGAACGCGATACAGAAAGGATCTTTGGTGACTCATAGTGCTCCCGTCGTGCAAGACGATTCTCCTCTAAATCTCCACGCGACCTGGGTCTCTCTCCTCGTGTGCACGTCTCTGACCCTCTTCAGGCTCACCCACACGAGGTTTATGTGTCAACTGGGTGTTGAGGCTCTGGGAACGTCTATGAGATGCCAGTGCAAGAAGGCAGCTTCGGGTTGCTGTGTGGTGCGTTAAACCATGTTTCTGTTGTGAGATTTGCTGGCCACTTCGCCATATGCGCTTAGGGTCATTACTCTTACGCATGGAAAGACTCGCGAGGTGACGACCCATCATTCCAGCTTTCGGGCAGAAGCCACCGAGTTGGTGTTTTAAAATCTCACTGGTATTTCAAGAGGGGGGGGGCAATTCATGATGCCCATGCACCTTAACAAGGTTCCCAGGGGCCTTGGAAGAGTAACAGGCTTCACAGCATCACTGATCCCTCCCCCTATTGGTCACAGTGGGCATGAGGTGCTTTTCTGTCATACTGGCAGGCTCTTTGTGTTAGCGCCCGTACCCACGTTAGAGCATTTGGTTGCCATTAGAAGCTCTATCTTGGGTTCATTCTGACCAAAGCAGCATTTCACGGCGCCACAGTGTGCACACAGTCCCAGTACCGCTTAGCCAAACTTCCAACGTTTGTGTTTTTATGACTTGTGAGAGTGAGACAAGTTGGGAGGGTTTTTTTTCCATGCATTGCCCCTCCCAAACAGCTTTGTTGGCCATGTACACGATAGCGGCCTCGATGAGGTTGTTTCCTTGAGACGACTTTGTGCGCCGCCAAGAGACTGACCACTATTGATGCAACTTCTGCTACACAGTGCAGCTTTGGAGACAACTTTTTTATTTCTCGACTATCATCCTCCTCACTGTGCGTGCGCGTGGTCGTCGTGCCCATCAGGATCCACCAGCATGCTGTTTACCGACTGTCTCCGGTTGTTTTAAACTTCTTAAATAATGTCCCTCTGACAGTAGATATGGCGACAGCGTGTAGGCGAGGTGGGTTCTATTTTCTTGGTTCAGCCATTCGCCTGACTCTGTGGAAGACGTCAACACAACACATCTGTGCACTTGACTTGTAATGGTATGTTTCCTTTGGTCTTTCCCCTCGTGTCGAAGAGGAAATGGCCATTCTCGTGTCAACGTCATGATTATATACCGGCGCGGAAAGCAGGAAAGTTTGGTGCAGATGTACTAATTAAATGTTCCTACATACCTTCTGATCAACTTCACATAAAACTACTGTAGAGAGAGAAGTGACAGACAAAATACTTTTATTAAAAATTTATTTCATCT
>JAMWET010001986.1:72500-77911 GCA_024036415.1 Prochilodus magdalenae | reverse complement strand
AGAGACTCATTGGCGCATGCGCAGCTGGTCCCTAAGGGATCCGTGCGTTGCCGAGGCCATTGACGTCGCTGCGTATGAAGCGAAATGGACACCTGTGATTGGCTGAGGGAGAGCGGGCCTCACCAATCAGCTAAGGTGTAGTGGATGACTCGTAGCTGTTCGGTTCGGTTCGGCTCTTCTCAGGTTGATATGGCCCGTTTTAGAGCGGACCTCGAGAGTGGACCTGACTCTCTGTTCCGGCATCCCAGCGGCTGGGTATATGGGAGGTATACATGGGGGTGGGGTGTAAGGAGGGGGGGCGTTTCCCCTCCCTGTGACTACTGTCTTAAAGCGCCACCTGCTGTTCTCCTCTCTCTTGCTTTCCCTGCACCTCTGTAGAGACTCTATTCATCCACCAGGGGGCAGTGTTTACTCACCTCTGCTAAATCACATAGCGGTGGAGCATGAGCAGACACGACTCAGGTTCCACAAAGCTCCAGACTTCATGTGAGGTCAAGACAGGAGTTCTCAGCGTACTCACAGGTGAGATCGGTACTCTGAGGGTCCTGTGTTGCCTGGCTAATCCAACACGGAGTGATTCGGTTCTGGGAGTCTGTTTACTCTAACTCCACCACACTGTGGTCAGATCTGTCCTTCATTTCGTCTTGTGTGAGCTTATAAACGAAACAAGCAGCCACGGGCATGTCCATTTCAGACCTGGACTACATCCAGGAGCACCTGGAGGACGGCAGGTAAAGCAGGACGGGGGGGTTAATGCCAACACTGACTGATCCTCACACATCAAAGCCTCAGTGACCAGATCAAACAGATTGATCCTGACTTTGTGGGTAAACACACCACACTATAGGAACATGTCCACACACGCTTTATTCTGAATGTGAACAACCGTCCTTATATAGGACACGTGGTGGGCGGGGTTATGTTTATGAACTGAGACCTACAGATACAGTCCAGTACAGGAGACACGCATTAGTGATCCGGTTTAAACCAAGCTCAGACTTTACTAGTTTACTGAAAGTTATTTAATGGTTCTAGCTAACGGAACCGGTTCTCCTTCAGTGTTCTGTGCTGATGATGAAGTGAATAGACGTCAGTGTCAGACTAATGAATGAGCTTCTATTAAAGACTGGTGGACTGAGAGACACTAGAGTCTCTTCACCTACACTGAGCTGATGAAGAGTCCTGTTCCAGAAATGATAATAGAACATTAGAGCCGTAATAAACCATGCTCCTGTTACTCTCCATACTTAAGTACATCTGAAGGTACATACTTTAGCACTGGTACTCTCCATACTTAAGTACATCTGAAGGTACATACTTTAGTACTGGTACTCTCCATACTTAAGTACATCTGAAGGTACATACCTTAGTACTGTTACTCTCCATACTTAAGTACATCTGAAGGTACATACTTTAGTACTGTTACTCTCCATACTTAAGTACATCTGAAGGTACATACTTTAGTACTGATACTCTCCATACTGAAGTACATCTGAAGGTACATACTTTAGTACTGGTACTCTCCATACTTAAGTACATCTGAAGGTACATACTTTAGTACTGGTACTCTCCATACTTAAGTACATCTGAAGGTACATACCTTAGTACTGTTACTCTCCATACTTAAGTACATCTGAAGGTACATACGTTTAGTACTGTTACTCTCCATACTTAAGTACATCTGAAGGTACATACTTTAGTACTGATACTCTCCATACTGAAGTACATCTGAAGGTACATACTTTAGTACTGGTACTCTCCATACTTAAGTACATCTGAAGGTACATACCTTAGTACTGTTACTCTCCATACTGAAGTACATCTGAAGGTGCATACTTTAGTACTGGTACTCTCCATACTGAAGTACATCTGAAGGTGCATACTTTAGTACTGTTACTCTCCATACTGAAGTACATCTGAAGGGACATACTTTAGTACTGTTACTCTCCATACTTAAGTACATCTGAAGGTACATACTTTAGTACCGGTACTCTCCATACTTAAGTACATCTGAAGGTACATACTTTAGTACTGTTACTCTCCATACTTAAGTACATCTGAAGGTACATACTTTAGTACTGTTACTCTCCATACTTAAGTGCATCTGAAGGTACATACTTTAGTACTGTTACTCTGTGTGTGGTGTGTGTTTGTGGTGTGTGTGTATATGTGTGTGTTTGTGTTTGTGTGTGTGTGTGGTGTGTGTGTGTGTGTGTGGTGTTTGTCTGTGTGTGTGTGTGTGTGTGTGTGTGTGTGTGTGTGTGTGGTGTGTATGTATGTGTGTGGTGTTTGTCTGTGTGTGTGTGTGTGTGTGTGTGTGTGTGTGGTGTGTATGTATGTGTGTGGTGTTTGTCTGTGTGTGTGTGTGTGTGTGTGTGTGTGTGTGTGTGTGTGTGTGTGTGTGTGGTGTGTGTGTATATGTGTGTGTGGTGTTTGTCTGTGTGTGTGGTGTTTGTCTGTGTGTGTGTGGTGTGTGTGTGTATATGTGTGTGTGGTAGGGTCACCTACACACTGCGTGAGAGACAGTAAAGTTGTGATCACAGTCCCCGCCACAGGGCCGCGATCACTCAGCCCCGTTAGCCTCGTAGCTCCAGTGCTAACGCTAGACTTGAGCCTGGTCTCTGCTGCTAGACCTGACCTACTGAAACATCACCCTAGGCAACCGGTCTGTCTCGTTAGTCCTCCCTCCTGCGCTCTCTCTCCGTCCTTTGTTCTCTCTCTCGTTCTACTCATTAGTATTCCGCCCGTGTGTCTCGGATCAGAGCGGGCGCATGCCCACGTCCCGCAGATTAACGCAAGCCATCACACAAAGACGGGACGGGAGTCAGGGGCTCCCGAGGGGTCTGGGAATTCACATGCATCCAGTGAGTGGCTAAAGCTTAGCGTTAGCTGGAACACAGACCGGATGGAGAAAAACCACAGGTGGGATGCAGTTAACAGTGAATGGAAAGATCAAAGAATGTTTCTACTTAATGCACTTTAGTGTTTGCAATAAATAAATAAATAAATAAATAAATAATATATAATAAATAAACATATATACACATATATACATATAATACATAACACAAAGTACGTAAACACAATCTTAGATTTATAAAATACGTATAGCATAAGCGAGTCACTGTGTTAGTCAATGTGTCTGATAAATGCCATTAACACTATAGGTTAATAAAACATTATATCTGAACACACTCATTCAGGTAAAGAGCAAATGAATTTGTGTAGTAATGTTTATGAATGATGTCCATTTAGCTCAGTATTAGATCAGTATTAGCTCAGTATTAGCTCAGTATTAGCTCAGTATTAGATCAGTATTGGGTCAGTATTAGCTCAGTATTAGCTCAGTATTAGCTCAGTATTAGCTCAGTATTAGCTCAGTATTAGCTCAGTATTAGCTCAGTATTAGCTCAGTATTAGCTCAGTATTAGATCAGTATTGGGTCAGTATTAGCTCAGTATTAGCTCAGTATTAGGTCAGTATTAGATCAGTATTAGCTCAGTATTAGATCAGTATTAGATCAGTATTAGCTCAGTATTAGGTCAGTATTAGCTCAGTATTAGATCAGTATTAGATCAGTATTAGCTCAGTATTAGCTCAGTATTAGCTCAGTATTAGATCAGTATTGGGTCAGTATTAGCTCAGTATTAGCTCAGTATTAGCTCAGTATTAAATCAGTATTGGGTCAGTATTAGCTCAGTATTAGGTCAGTATTAGATCAGTATTAGATCAGTATTAGGTCAGTATTAGATCAGTATTAAATCAGTATTAGATCAGTATTAGATCAGTATTAGATCAGTATTAGGTCAGTATTAGATCAGTATTAAATCAGTATTAGGTCAGTATTAGATCAGTATTAGCTCAGTATTAGCTCAGTATTAGCTCAGTGATAGGTCAGTATTAGGTCAGTTTTCCTTTGGGTTTCCTGAAGGACAGTGCTGTTCAGCTCCTCCGTCAGACGCCTTTACTCCAACCATAGTACCCCTCCAGTGTAGCTGAATTAAAACAAAGGGCAGTCTGATGAAAGACTCAAAAGCGATCTCAAACCTTCGGCTGTAGACGTTACTGCCCAGTGAACCAGTCACAAACAACTGAAAACGAATGAAAAGTCGATGGAAGCATCCGCGCTGGAGTGCCAGCACACCGAGACGGGGATCAGACCAGGGACTAGCCTACAGACATTAGCGACGCCGGCTAATCGGACAGTCACTGGTGATTTAGCCTAAAGGTAAAGGTGGGTTACGGGCTTCTAAAGGCATGATCAGGTAATGACAACAAGTATTAGGAATAGCGTTAGCGTTAATGTTAGCATTAGCAGCTAGCCTCTGCGTTACTCCCAAACACAGCTGATAAGAGATAACATCTGGCGTGTTGGGTTAGCGAACACGGCGGCCCGACGCCATACTGAGAAACAGACTTCTGTATGTGTAGCTCAATAAATATTGATCATATCAGTCTAAATTTATCACCAGTTATTGATCCTGGTACCTTTATCTTCCTACCCGACAGTAACAGCCATTATCCAAAACTGAAGATGGCCCAAACATTACCCAGAGGACATGAATGGCAGAAATGTGTATACCTATTACTGTGTAATTACTGGTGTAATAATATGATTACATGTTAAAACATACATGCGGTATAAGTGGAATCTATGATTTGAGTTTGGCCTTTGTTCCCGTTCCCGCTCCCAGACAGCGAGGAGGAGGAAACCTGTCTGGAGACGTTACTGCTGCTGGGTTCTGGCCTGCAGCATCATCAGTATTCACATACAGGCCAACGTCAACATACAGCTCATCCGTCATCATACAGGGGGCGGGAAAAACAACCCGCAATCGCTAGACTTATAGAAGAGTGCCGGGGGCTGCACCACACCGCGGGACGACAGCGTCAGAACGGTGTAGAGGCATGTTAGAGGAAACTGTACTCACAGCCTGCCCGAGTCCCCAACCTGGGGGAATGTCCCGTATCCTCCACATGCTGAGCTGTGAGGTACACAATCCGCCAACGTCAAGTACTGCAGTTTGAGTACCAGGTTACCAGGTTACCTAGAGCTATCGGCGTGTTTCTGAGTGTTCCGAGTACGGGCCTGGTGGGAAGCGCTGCTGAACTGCCCGTCCTGTTCTGAACGAGAGGACAGACATCAGTTCGTTATCATGCCACTGCCGTCTGATTGATCTCGTACTGGCGTCCGAGGTCAGCGTGTGGGGGCCTGCAGTGTAAACCCTCACTAATGACCATCACCGATGATGAATGACCAGCTGAGAATGTTAGTCTCTCGTTGGGGCTGTAATCTAATCTGGTTTGTGTCAGTTTGATTTGAGGGTGTGGCTCTGACCCCGCAGTAATTGGTCCTCTAACGAAAGCAGCGGAGCACTCCAATTAGAAATAGTTAATGATGGAAGCTGTGC
>JAMWET010001986.1:52500-67500 GCA_024036415.1 Prochilodus magdalenae | reverse complement strand
ACCTTCAGAATGGAAGGGGAGGAACCTTTCAGTAAGCCCTGTGATCCCGGGAAGACTATCACGCAGTGGGAAACTATTCTCATCGCCCCAGCCGCTTCATCAGGCGTTAATTTAGTTCTGAAGCATCACGAAGCTTCATAATGGATAACTCTTTAATACGGCGCCACACCTCCTCCATCTCCGTCACGGCCTCCTTCCCCTCGGTGCCCTGTGTAGATAGGGAGCTGTTAAACTCTCCAGCTGCTAGTGCCTTCAGCCTCCAGCTCTGCAAACGCTGAGGGTTCGTGGTTGATGGGGGTCAGAAAGGATCTGAGAACGTCTATGCACACAGAAACGCCGTGAGGTCAGCAAGGTTGTGACCCCTAGCTCAGTAGTCATGCTGAGAAGAAGGTGAGGTGCACTAGCTAGACTAGCCTTGGAGGCACTGAGCAGGCACAGTGCTGCTATCGGAGCTGCTCTGTGGACTCACTTCCACACACCTGTGCACGTTTCAGTACATCAGCACTTAATCAGCCTTTCAGTTTCACTTCCTGTTCTCTGTTTCAGGGTTCTCCACTGCAGACACAGCGCTGGGTAACGTTTCAGTGAAGGCGACTACATGAGGATCAGCACCGTTCTGATATAAGGGGGGTTAACCTAAAGCACAGTTGGAACCGTACAGCATCATTCCCAGGTGACTGAACAGAGCCCTGAGTCCTAGCTGAGAACACCATACGGGAAAACACACTAAAGATATCCGGACCCTGGATGGAGTCTCCGTAAAGGAACACTGGCTGTAGGGCGTACTGGAGTCCACTGTTATGTGATGAAACTGGTGTTGACGTTGATTGATGATGTCATGAACATCACCACAGGAGAAGGGAATACTTTGCAACAAGCAAATTTAAAAATCGCACTGAGACAAACTCCACAGGTCAGCACAGCGTGGTGGAGCGAGCGCCCTCTCCATCAGGTCCCGGAAAACTCCGCTATGCTTCAGGAGCTGGGGATATGGATCCAGAGCCTGCCAGTTCATACTGGATATAAATGCATCTTTCTATAGATCTGAAGTTGGAGACTCTGGGACCCATATCTCCGGTTCCAGGGCTTGTTGGAGAGGGTACGTCATTCCCTAATGCCCTGTGGAGTTTGGCTTCGTGTTGAAGTGGGATTTCCAAGATCGCTTGTTGCAAAGCATTCCCTTCTCCTGTGGCTTTGTTCATGGCATCATCAATCAACGCCAACACCAGCTTCATCACATAATGGTGGACAACCCCGACTCTGAGCTAATTCACCCTGGGTGGCCTTGGCAGGATGCTTGCCCGCAGCAGGACCAGAGGGAACCAGAGAAATTCCGATTACTGTAATTCCACATTAATGTCCATTGTTTTAGAATAGGCTCCAACAAGCTCGCCAAAGTGTCATATGTCCCCATCCCTGGGCCATATACCGTATAGGACATCAACATTTAGCCTACAGCTCATGCATGGTGGAACGCCTGTCACATGGTTACATGTCTCTGTTAGGAAAAAGCTGCTCATCTAAATCCTAAAAATGACCTGTGTAGCGATATACAAACCCAAATCCAGACACGCTGGGACCGCATCTCTGTGATTACCTGTAAACAGAAATCAGGGCCCTGTATTTAAACCACAACCGAATGACCTTCGACCCCGAGACACACAGCTGAATGACCTTCGACCCCGAGACTGGACTGCATTATAATCCTGCGTGTTTCTAATCGTATATCAACAATGTCCAGAACCTGCTGGCCTCTCCAGGCTCCTCTGGAACGTGTGCTGTGGTGGGATGAGTCCACCTTCCAGACGGGACTAGCTGACGGTGTGTCTCCAGGGTGTTGAAGAAGAACCGGGCCGTACCACCGTGTCTGTGTTTATTAGACTTTCCCCCGTTTAGAGATGCTTCAGCACGACCCCCCCCTCCCACACACACACACACACACACACACACGCACACACACACAGCACGCTCATTGTTTCAGCTCCGTATCTGGGTAAGATTCCGAGGACACGGTTCAGCCGGAACGATGCAGTGCTTCATTTCTCCACCCAGACGTTCTCTCCCGGGAGGTTTTGTGTCCAGACGGGCGTAATGCGGTGCAGCGGTTATTCAGGCTGCAGACGGGCAGATAAGAACTGCGTGTCGTCTCGTGTGCCGAGCCGTGTTCTTTGATTAGCTCTGGTTCCCCAGCGGAAGATTTTAATTTCTGAACTCCTGCTGATTTAGCGTTACACTGAGAGAACTGGGAGATAGAAATTACTGTAGTCTGAACAAACCCTCTCTCTCCTTCTCTCTCTCTCTCTCTCTCTCTCTCTCTCTCTCTCTCCCTCTCTCTCTCTCCCTCTTTCTCTCTCTCTCTCTCTCTCTCTCTCTCTCTCTCCTTCTCTCTCTCTGTCTTTCTCTTGCTCTCTCTCTCTCCCTCTCCCTCTCTCTCTCTCTCTGTCTTTCTCTCGCTCTCTCTCGCTCGGTCTCTCTCTCTCTCTCCATCTCTGTCTCTCTCTCTCTCTCTCTCTCTCTCTCTCTCTCTCTCTCTCTCTCTCTCTCTCTTTGTCTCTTTCTCTCTCTGTTTGTCTTCCCCAGTTAATTTCATTGAGTTTCTGTGTATGGTTGCTTTACTGTAATCCCAGCCAGTGCAGCAGCTCCATCACCCCACTACACCACCCAGAACAGGTGTAGTGGGGGTGATCCAGAACAGCTGGATCTGAATGCTGTACCCATTTTATTCAGATGCTGTTTGATGGGTCGTATGGTGGGCGGATAAGTAATTACCAGTAGCAGCGCTGATGGTGTCTAGAGATGGACTCTGGAACCTGAAACAGTAGATGTTCTGAGCTCAGTGAGGCTGAACAGGTGGAGTCTGAGCTCCAGCCGGCGTCTCCACGTCCCCTATAAAGTGTGTCACCGTGAAGGTCATTGGGGAATTCAGGTCTGCTCTGATCTCCACACAGAGCTACAGGAACACGCCCCAGAGCAGCGTACCTGCGGCAGGAGAGCCGGATCAGAGAGAGAACCACTCTGCTGAACCTGGATCAGGTTCTGGTTCTTCACAGTACCAGCACTGCACTGTTTATGTACCGTCCGCACTGCGAGCGCCACATGGATCTACCAAAACCTGATTTCTTTGTTAAGGCTTGTGTTGAGGTTCTGGTTCCACAGTGAGGAGCCTTCGTTTCAGCTGTAGGGCTTTTCTGATTTCTGTAGGCAGTCTCCACGTTCTCCACTCTCCTTTCTAAAGTGGACACCGTCCTGCACAGTCCCAGGGTGGCTTGTGAGGACCTTCTCACTGATGTTACCGAGGAATCAGCGTTACTGAGGACACAGCGTTACCAAGGAAACAGCGTTACTGAGGACACAGCGTTACTGAGGAATCAGCGTTACTGAGGACACAGCGTTACCGAGGAATCAGCGTTACTGAGGACACAGCGTTACCGAGGACACAGCGTTACCGAGGACACAGCGTTACTGAGGACACAGCGTTACCGAGGACACAGCGTTACTGAGGACACAGCGTTACCGAGGACACAGCGTTACTGAGGACACAGCGTTACCGAGGACACAGCGTTACTGAGGACACAACGTTACTGAGGACACAGCGTTACTGAGGACACAGCGTTACTGAGGACACAGCGTTACCGAGGACACAGCGTTACTGAGGACACAGCGTTACTGAGGACACAGCGTTACCGAGGACACAGCGTTACCGAGGAATCAGCGTTACCGAGGACACAGCGTTACCGAGGACACAGCGTTACCGAGGACACAGCGTTACTGAGGACACAGCGTTACCGAGGACACCGCGTTACTGAGGACACCGCGTTACTGAGGACACAACGTTACTGAGGACACAGCGTTACCGAGGACACAGCGTTACTGAGGAATCAGCGTTACTGAGGAATCAGCGTTACTGAGGACACAGCGTTACTGAGGACACAGCGTTACCGAGGACACAGCGTTACCGAGGACACAGCGTTACCGAGGACACAGCGTTACTGAGGACACAGCGTTACCGAGGACACAACGTTACCGAGGACACAGCGTTACTGAGGAATCAGCGTTACTGAGGACACAGCGTTACTGAGGAATCAGCGTTACTGAGGACACAGCGTTACTGAGGACACAGCGTTACTGAGGACACAGCGTTACCGAGGACACAGCGTTACTGAGGACACAGCGTTACCGAGGACACAGCGTTACTGAGGACACAGCGTTACCGAGGAATCAGCCTTACTGAGGACACAGCGTTACCGAGGAATCAGCGTTACCGAGGACACAGCGTTACCGAGGACACAGCATTACCGAGGACACAGCATTACTGAGGACACAGCGTTACCGAGGACACCGCGTTACTGAGGACACAACGTTACTGAGGACACAGCGTTACCGAGGACACAGCGTTACTGAGGAATCAGCGTTACTGAGGACACAGCGTTACCGAGGAATCAGCGTTACTGAGGACACAGCGTTACCGAGGACACAGCGTTACTGAGGACACAGCGTTACTGAGGACACAGCGTTACTGAGGACACAGCGTTACCGAGGACACAGCGTTACCGAGGACACAGCGTTACTGAGGACACAGCGTTACCGAGGAATCAGCGTTACCGAGGAATCAGCGTTACTGAGGACACAGCGTTACCGAGGGCACAGCGTTACTGAGGACACAGAGTTACTGAGGACACAGCGTTACCGAGGACACAGCGTTACCGAGGACACAGCGTTACCGAGGACACAACGTTACAGAGGACACAGCGTTACCGAGGACACAGCGTTACCGAGGACACGGCTTTCATTGTTGCCAAATCCAATGTCAAACTCACTCCTACGCCCTCCACCACGCGTACAGGTTTCCAGGACAGTGATTAACGACACTGCCGTCTTCAGCCAGATGTTTAGGCCATGACCTTGGAATCCAGCAGTCACATCCTGCAGCTGAGGCCGTCCTGGATTTGGTTTGGATCAGGTTTGAGTAGCTACAACAAAGCAGTGCAGCTTGGTATTGCAGCGTCCTACACTGAGGACTCGCCGCCATGTCTAAACAGGAACCTCCTCCTTTCCTCCTCAGGTTAAGTGTGAATCCATAAAGACAGTGACCACCTTGCTCTGGAAGGAGAGTTCACGGAGAGGTCAGTAAGTCTTTGTTAAGTGACTCTCACTGAATCTGCTCCCAGGCGTTATTAACCCTCTTCACCTTCATCCTCTGCTTGTTAAAGACAGTACCTGGAGAACTTCCATAAGCCTCTTCTAAACGTCTGGCTGGCTTTCAGAAACCCTCCAGGTTCTGCTCCCACGGCAACACATCACCAGCGCTCTGTCTCCATTCTCAGCATTCCCCGTGGACTAGCCTGGGCACGCAGGGGCGGCTGGATCGTTCCCACAGGAATAGAGGTAAGCGTGTGTTTACCAGCAGCACAGTGGAGGAATCTGACGGAGGGGGTGTTGCAGGGTGGGTTGGGGTGGTGGGTGGTGGGGGGGTGTACATGTCATGTCGTATGATTACACTTGTATATTCACACCTTCCATCAAATCAAAGGGCCTCACGTGTTACAGAGATCCACAGTCTCCCTCCCGTGGCTCCCATGCTCCCTCTGCTCCTTCAGGTGTGGGAGTTTGCCTCAGCTCTGCCCTGATAACTCAGGCATGACAGATAATCCCGACAAGCCTTCATATCCCCACCGTTCCCACAGACGTACACAGAGCTGCCGAACTGCCTCCGCCGCTCCTGCCTGGCTCCACAGCTGATCTTATCTGTTCCCTCGTATTTACAGCGACCTGTCTTTCTGCCTCGCCGGCCCGCACTGCTCATGCCCACACACTCTAAATGTGTCTTACCTGCGCTAAAGAAACAACTGGTGCACGAAGCATCTGACCCGCTCTGTCCCGCCGGGTCGCCGTGGTGCCGGAGGGAGCCGGAGCAGTCTGACTGAAAGACGTCAGAGTAAGGCTGCACAGTATACGGTGTCACTGCCATCGCAGGGTGTGCATGTGCGGCCCCCCGTCGCACACAGTGCAGTGTTTAGTCAGGTTAAATGAAACAGGCTACAGTGCTGTTTCAGCTGCTTGGTATAAAGGAAGCCCACACGGTTAAGGGAGCTAAGGGAGAGTACCTGTACGCTCACCTGCTGATGTGTGTGCTGCAGAGCATTATAGAGCATTAACCTCCATAGACAAGCTCAGGAAAAGACGATTCACACTTACAGTGGTATTAAAACATCAGCTTTATATTATTATTTTTAATTTCCCCATCTTACAATAATATACATATACCGTATATCATCACTGTCCAAAGAAAAACAAGTACCTCCAAAATGGTACCTTGACAGGAGAGGCCGAAATCCTCATTCAGGTTTAATGTAAGTCAGTGGAGCCAGACGTCCTTCAGATCACCTCTGGGCCATTTCAGTTGGTCCGTTCAGACTGCAGATCTCACAAAGTGTAAACGGCAGCGGCTGTTTTCAAATGATGCATAAAAGTCAAAATGGACAAAATGGAGATACATGTTTTTCAGTGGACAGTGATGATATAAATATGGGGAATCATTTCAGATCTATTTATAAAGACTAATCTTTTATAAACATTACCGTTTGAGTCCTCTGGTGAAAACTCCTGAATTATTTTTTTCACTTACATATTCATCCCAGAATAAATGTGCAGTGTCTGTTTTCCCCGTGTCGTGCAGACCTACGAGGGACGCGCCGCATTTCCACCGTCAGTAATGATCAGGTGCAGGAGGGGACCCAGTTTGCAGGGAGAGCCGCCAACATGCTGCTTCAAATCTAATGTTTCTAAGATCAGATTAATTCTAATGCGCTACTGCCTGATGGGGTATCTGTACGTCCCCAGAACGATTCTGGGTACCAGTGATATTACTCCTGTAGCTATTTCACTATACAGTATATATACTGTTACACACGCCTGCTCTTTCTGGAATCTGGTTGATGATGCATCATAATGGCTTTATTAAACTTCCTAATGCTTCATGATTACTTATTAGCATCACGATGCAATGGTTTACATATGAACCATTAGTCCACTGTATAACATGATGTCATAGAAAGACTTCGGAATGCATAGTAACGGATTCACAACCACTTCACTCATGACATGAAGCGTCACATCTGCTCCGTAAAGCGTCAGAGGTGCTTCTTGGTGCATCCCGACAGCTTTGAAGATCAGCTGTAAGCAGCTCGGCTCCTTTAGCATGCCCACAGTGAGGCTCTGTAAGTGGACCCCCACCAGCTGACAGTTGGCTGCATGCGGCTCCCTGATTTATGTCCTGCAGGTGGCTGCAGCAGGCGAGACGTCAGAGGAGCCCACAGAGACCAGCTTCCTCCCATTGTGGTTCAGCGCTGCTCTGGGCCGTAAAGTCTTTAGGAGGGTAAGACAAACGTCCCACGCTCGCTCTGTTGTGCTCGCCGCCTCTCTGAGCTCTCACCGGGACACGGAGCAGAGGAAGCTCTGCGTATTTGCGCAGCCAGCGGCTCTTTGTCAGTGCTTGGTGGGCCGGAACAGGGGCCCTTTAAACGTATTCAGTGTTTAGTGTGGGATTGTGTTCTGTGTCAACACATTAGTTGAGAAGCAGCTCAGAGAGAGGTCCGGTTACCGCGCCGCCCGTGTGTGTACACATCTCAGAGTGGGTGTTATTAGTTTGTTGGCCCAGCAGTAATGATACGGTCCTGGTAATGTCAACATACAGCCTGGAGCACACTTGGAGGGATCAGTCACTGACCCGGAGTGTGTACGCTGATCCACGAGCAGTCCTAGGATATTATTGGCTGTATGGACCGGGAGCTTGGTTCTGAAAGGCTTCGGGACGACTGAGGGACCACCTTAACCTCAACAATATCAAACTACACCTTAATAAATATCAAAGGTATATATCATCACTGTCCAGAGAAAAACCAGTATCAACTTTACAGGAGCGGGCCAGAACCTGGCATTACTAACTGTAATGTAGGTCAATGGAACCAGAGGCTTTACCTGTTTTACCCTTCTGGTGGGCCATTCATCATGAGATTCCCACACAATGTAACAGGCAGCTCTAGATACCCACAAAAATGGAGAGGGTTATTATTGGACACTGGCGATATACGTATAAACAAAATACCCACACGGACCGCAATCCACAGTCAGGAGCGTCCCAGTCAAGTCCGATACCTAGTGTCTCCCCGCTTGGTGCCTAATCCAACTCCACCTCAGTGGATATTGGTCTTTGGTTCATTACTGAGTTAGAAAAATCCTAGAAAGTAACGTTAGCCAGCTAATTAGCATTAGCTAAATGTTGCTACACTGTTTAACCTGGTTAGCATGCTTTGCTAGCTTGCTCATTTAACTGGCCTCCCCCTAGTGGGTGATGACAGATAATCCCGACAAGCCTTCATATCCCCACCGTTCCCACAGACGTACACAGAGCTGCCGAACTGCCTCCGCCGCTCCTGCCTGGCTCCACAGCTGATCTTATCTGTTCCCTCGTATTTACAGCGACCTGTCTTTCTGCCTCGCCGGCCCGCACTGCTCATGCCCACACACTGTAAATGTGTCTTACCTGCGCTAAAGAAACAACTGGTGCACGAAGCATCTGACCCGCTCTGTCCCTCCGGGTCGCCGTGGTGCCCATATAAGTCAAACGTAAACAAGTAAACTGCATATAGACGCTCGGTGTGCAGTCCCAACAAATCCACAGTCAAAACCTCACGACTTTCGGCCCAGTTACACTCCAAAACCACGGGTCCCCCCGCTCGGTGCCTAGTCCAACTCCGCTACAGTGGACATACGTCTCTCGGCTCTCTCCAGTACCATGACGATCCGAGTGATCCGGACTATAGCCTAGCTACCACAGTGAACAGTCTCCCAGCTTGTGGCCCAGTCAAACTCCTGTACCAAGGTGAAACGTCCTCCATCGTATGTCCCCGTCAGTCAGAAGCATCTCTGTTCCTGTCCCATTAACCCAAGGTGTCCTGATCGGGTGGAACCGTTCCCGTAGATTCACTGACACCGTCTGTGGGACTGTGGGAAAGGTGACCCCTGGTTCCTATCACCACCGCTGTACTGAAATCTGAGTTTGTAGTTTCTATATAAGCACAGATTCAGATCAGACCACCCACTCCACGACCAAACTGTGGACATTTTGGGATATCTGAGGAATTCCCGTTTAAAGGCTGCGTCAGTGGGCTGGAAAAGGAATAATACAGGTCTATAAAAGTTTAATATCCGCCAGGCAGGTTCGAATTTCTCTCAAAAACCGCTTATCATGCAGACCGCGGTCTGAGCCAGCCAACCACAGTGCTCCTGCAAGCGCACCTGGGAAGCATGTTGCTTTCGAATCACCGTCTCCTTTTTTATCCGGAGAGCAGGAAGCTGTGAGTCAGGGATTTTTCCCTGCATTCCACAGCAGAGAACTTCCTGCAGGGCTTCTCCAGTTTCCCCCGCCTCCCTCTCTCATACGCACAGCAGGGCAGAGATTCACGAACGTGCCCAGAGTATAAACACCCCTCGTATTTCTCCACCACAGGAGGTTATACAGCCTACAGCAGGTGGAGGAGAGGGGTGGAGTACAGTAGTGCTCACTGCAGCGTGTCCTGGTGTTATCAGCGCTGACCCGGTTACAGTAATCTGCTGTATCACGCTGTAACGTCGGCCACACGGTTACTGTAAACGCAGTGGAGCTTATCGCGTGGACCCCGTGTGCTCTCTGCATAGCTGCGCTAAAAGCTAATGTGCTGTAGAGAGATAAAGTGTCCCGCCACCCGTGTCCCTTCAGAAGCTGCAGCACGTGTGGAAAGACTGCTTACCCTTTTCCAGAACAGAACCGATTCGGTCTTTAGGGGCATCAGGATCGAAACCTGGGAAGGTCAGATCTAGTCGATGCCGTGTTGGCCTGAGCTGCTCACTGCTGCTGGATTTAGATGTCTAATGTGTATGTGCTGTAACAGCTGTACAGCTAATATCAGCTAGCCTAGAACTACACTGCACATCAGGCACACTGGCTAGCATGCCTTGCTACTTAACACTTTAGCCTTATTGGCTTTTTACAGAAAGGGTATCTTGCTAACAATATACAGCTAACAATAACAGAAAGGGTATCTTGCTAACAATATACAGACTGCTAGGACTTATAATTAGACAATACTGTTAGCTGGAAGCTAGCTAGCATGTTGTTGCCTGCAGTATAACTTCTGCTGAGCTTCCCAGCGACACAAACCAATTCAGACAGCCTTGTGTATGGTTTTAATACACCGTGTTATTCTCAATATGAAGCTCGTTACTGACCTGTAAGTTTAAAATCCTAGAAACTAATGTTAGCTAGCTAATTAGCATTAGCTAAATGAAGCAACACTTCGGATGATCCGGGCCTGCCTACCGCTGGGTGTTGCCTGTCTGGGGGTCTTGTGAAATTAGGCTTGGAAGCAGAACACGTACAGCTAAACATACTGAACATGGATCTGACTGAGCCAGACACGAGTCAGGAACACAGCCTCTGATTACTTAACGAGTCTGGAACACAGCCTCTGCTTATTTAACGAGTCAGGAACACGGCCTCTGATTATTTAACGAGTCAGGAACACAGCCTCTGATTATTTAACGAGTCAGGAACACGGCCTCTGATTATTTAACGAGTCAGGAACACAGCCTCTGCTTATTTAACGAGTCAGGAACACGGCCTCTGATTACTTAACGAGTCTGGAACACAGCCTCTGCTTATTTAACGAGTCAGGAACACAGCCTCTGATTATTTAACGAGTCAGGAACACAGCCTCTGATTACTTAACGAGTCTGGGACTCAGCCTCTGATTGGTCAACAAGTCTAAACACAGCCTCTGATTATTTAACGAGTCAGGAACACAGCCTCTGATTATTTAACGAGTCAGGAACACAGCCTCTGACTGGTCAACAAAGCCTCTGATGGTTTATCTGACTCAACCCCTCTGATTATTTAACGAGCAGTGGTAGGGCCTGAAAACGAGTCAGGAACACAGGCCTTCTGATTACTGAACAGAATCTGGGGACTGCCTCTGGGAGAACAAGTGAAAATAGAGCCTCTGATGGCGTGCCAGTCACTCCAGCCTAGATTTATTCGAGGGTCCTTGATGCCTTAACGAGTCTGGGACTTTGCCTGTGATATATTTCCAATTCTAGCTGACAGCCTCTTACCCAGAGCGAGTCAGGAACACAGCCTACTCGTTGGTTAACGGTGGGCCAGTGATGGATTTATTAGAGTCCTGCCCAGGACTCTTGATTGGTGTAAGCCTTCAGCATCGGAACTGACCTAGCCCGGGATTCGAAATAGACGTGGCTCCCTCCTGGATTTAGCAGCTTGTCTGGCTGGTAGTGGTGTTAACCGCTGAGCCTCACCAACCCACCCATTACTGACACTGACACCCAAACAGCAGGCGGAACAACTCCCAAGCCCAACACCAGCCTGTCTACCCCTGTGGTTTCCTCCAGGGGATGAATGTTTAAGATGGGTAATGTGAAGAACCCAGGTTCCTCTGGGCCCTCCGAGGTGGTCTTTAGCTGCATCTATGAAGAATAGAAGCTAATGAGGGGGGTGCGGGTGGTCCAGCTAACGACTTCTCAGTGAGCTACAGTGTGACTCATCTGGGTGTCATCGGGTGAAGAGAACAGTAGCTGCTCGTGAGTTTGAGTGCAGGGGTCCGTTAGTCATTTATTACTGTGAGATTCCGCTCCACAGCGGGAGACCCAAAACCCAATCTCACGCCAAAACCATTAGAGCTGGCAGCCCTGCTGCAACTGTGCGAAGGAAGGAAGATGATGAAGGTCACCCTGGAGCGACGATGAATAGGAGGAAGAAGGGAACTCCCCCCTTTACACTCCGCAGGCCTTGATCCCACTCCGAAAACACTGGCTGGAGTCGGAAGTGAGTTTACACCGGTCTTGGTTCACATGCCATGAGCAGTGAGCAAGCAGCTCTGCTCCGCCTGTTCCTCCACGTCTCAGCTCTGAGACCATCAGGATGATCTACACTGAATTCAGTAAATCTAATCTGAGTTAGAATATAAAGATCAAAGGTGTCGGCTGAATTCATAACAACTCTTACACCAACACCACATTCTCCAGTCTGGTTCTGAGGAGGACGGATCAGCCCTACACCCTGGCTCCGCTCTGCTCTGTTGGAGGTTCTCTGTTTGAGTTGTGGTTCCTCTGAGTGGAGGTTCTTCCTGCTCTCGGGGAGTTTCACCTTATGAGTCCTGGTGGTTCCTCCACATGGTCCTAGGAAGCCCTTCCTGACACTGTGTCTCTTGGTCCAGCCGCTGGAATGTAAAAGCGCTGTGCCGGTAGAAGTGGGGTGACCTGGGTTCAGCTGTAGGTGTTGGATGGGTTGGGTTTGAGTGCGGGTCTCGGATCAGCCCCTCAGGTGTTCCCTTCAGAGACGTCTGTTCGGCTCAGAACCACCCCAGGTAAGTTTCAGTTCACGATCACTCGGCCTCCATCTTCAGAGCTCCAGAGCTCCACCCCTCCTCGTTATATTTCGTTCCGTGGGGGAACTGTGGGTTTGGTGATCAAAGGTCTGAGCCTTCCTTTCCTCGGACACGCAGCATCACAGTGGTGGATCTGAGAGGTCGGAGGTCACTGGTGATTACGCCTGAACGGAACCGATTTGTGACTTGACTTGGACTCCACTCAGATTTAGGCTTGTCTGTAATGACAGGCCGCTCGAGTCGACCTAACTTACCCAACTCACCGTGAGCTATGTTTAACTGACTTAGGCCCAATCCCATGTCTCACTTTAACCCCTCCCCCTTGTTTTTGAGTGTAACCCTCCTCCGCCCTGGAACTGAGTTAGGTGTAGTGGTTGAAACCTCCCCCTGTGAAATGGGATCAGGTGTGGTCAGGGCGTTTATATAAACAGGTGAAACTCAGACTTCAGTTTTACACATCAGTCAGTCTAACGAGTCCCCCGGTAAACGAGCCCAGACGGAACCTACCTGACTTCACTAACAGGCTGCTAGCGGGGCTCGGTAGGCGACCATGCCAGTCTGCAGTGCCAGCAGAGGAGGGTGGAGTTCAGCTCCTCACTGCTTAAACACTTGGAGCATCATGTGACTCTAGAGGTGGATGACCATTAGTTATTATCTCCACCCAGAATTCTCATCTTTATGGGGATGAGAGGGCATGCTGGGAATTTTAACGTAACACTCCGTTTGGACTGTGCCTCCACTGTGCCACCCTACCCCTCCACCTTAACACCAACTGGGACACGCACAAAACAGAGGGGTGAGGCTGAGTGTTGGGGGAGGGCCTTAGACTCAGGCTTAACCAGTTCACAACTTGTGCTTAACTGGCTTAAGACTGATAGACAGACTTGTGTGCCCCAAAGGGGGTCTCTAATAAAGGGTGGTCTCATTTCTCCACGCTGATGCCCCTCTCGCAGGGCATTTCTCATCTACCTCTTGGTCTAGCTGGATAAACGCTGCTGGTGGTCTCCCGGTTATCCTGGCTGTGACTGTAACGGTTGTATGTCAGGGTCATGTGGTTAGCTTGTGTCAGCGTTCCTCCGTCTGCAGTTCTTCCACAGTGATGTGATGCCATCTGAAGACAACCTGTTATACGGTAGGAGCTACTCCAGTTCATCTCCTGAAGGCCTGACCAATAGGAGAGCTCGCCTGGCCGTATCTACCTAGATACCAGTTCTGATTGGACGGTTTTCTGGGCGTTTTAACCCTTTAGTTTCCAACTTGAACGCAGCAGTAAGGGAAGAGTGTGATGGCGTGTGTAAATTACAGACACTCATTTCTCAGGGCTCGCCTCTGACAGCTGGGACGGCCCGGAGGGGTCCACGTCAGTGGGTTAGCATCACAGGGGCTCTCTGTGGATTTACGAGCTTGTAAAACAAGGTGAGACCACTTACGACTTCACTAGATCACCATGACTCCACAGGTACATCACTCTAGGTCTCGGCAGCTGGCGTACCTGTGTACTTAAGGAAACTTACCTGTACGTGTGCATGTCTGTGTGACATCCTCTCACACAGGTGAGCGCTGCTGGACACGCTCCCAGCCATGTCAGGAGTCTGAGATGGTGGAGGGACATGCCGCTTCAGGAGAACACGCTTCCTCACCGTCTCAGACTCTGTTTTCCTCCTGGTGCGGTCTGTGTAACAGTCATATATAGTATTTGATGACATCATTAAAGACGTCCATCAGCATAACAGTGTCATCCTGATGATAAACGTGCTCTCAGCACGAGAGGCTCCGCCTTCGCCTAGCCGCTGTGTTCGCTGATGCTAATAGAAAGCCCTCCAGCATGCCCTGTAAGGCTAAGCACAAACTTAAGCCTGGGGTTAAAGGACTGAGACCCCCTCGGCTTCTAGTCCACCGTTAGTGTCCAGCCGCTCCAACAGCTCCAGCGCTTTCTGCGCAGACCCCCCCGAGGAGCACATGCCGGAGGAGAAAGGTGCGGGCTGTTGGGTTTGGTTTGTGCGGCTGTTCTACTGAGTGACGTGTGTATATTAAAGCTTACTTCAGTTCCAACCTGGACTTTTTAAAAGTTTAATTAAACACACCGTGCTTTTACACGAGCGCATGTAGCAACAAACAGAGTTCCTCCTCCAGCTCCGTACACGGAGAAACACCACTCCAGCGTTCAGCGTTCAACAGTTCAGCGTTCAGCCTGTGAGTCATCGTTCAGACGAACTCAGACCTCACTACTGAGGAATGTTTCTTTATTGTAGCAGCTGAATAGCGTTTCTGATCTTTATCAAATGAACTAAGTGCTAAACTTAGCAGACCACAACATCTGCCCCAGGACTAAAGCCCATTCAGCTCCAGCCTGAGGTCAGAGTGACTTTGCTGGAAGCTTTTTTTCATAAAGTACAGTATTACAGGCTTTACATAAAAACCTTACCAACATAGAACACTTTAAATGGCTTCAGGGCCTTAATCTACATTTACAGCGTTTAGCTGACGCTCTTATCCAGAGCGACTTACAAGGGTATTCATATGACAACCAGGCCAGTGTAGTGTTAGGAGTCTGGCCCAAGAA
>JAMWET010001986.1:30000-47500 GCA_024036415.1 Prochilodus magdalenae | reverse complement strand
CTAACCCAACACGCCAGACGTCTCGGTATGGAGCTGTAGAGGTTCCTGATGGAGTCCTGTGATAGTCCATCCCATGCAGCTGGGCGCCATTACTTCCTGAATCTGCCCACTGTAGAGAAATGACCACGTACCGGGTTACTGAATAACCCTCCCATTCTCCGCCCACAGGCATGTGTCTTCCAGAGGGGAACCCCTGAGGGTCTTTCTGGGAACCAATAAACACAGTACATGCTGGTAGTTCAGCTCATAGGATCTTCAGCTGGCTCATCTCATTATCAGCTGCAGTGAAAATCATTCCATCCGTGTTGTCCCAGTCCTGTACGGTCCTGGGGATATTGTCACATTCTCGTATCCATGCGAGGACTCTGTCCCACCCCTCCATGCTTCTGAGCACGCCCCCCCAGCCCTGGCGGTATCGTAGCAGTATAGACCGGTAATCTAATAACTGCATTATTGGCAGCAGGAATACCGTATGCCAGGACTTCCAGAGAACATACATGGTTCTAGTAGGGAAACACATGACTTATCCGGAATGCAGACACGGGTCACCGTTCTAGATATTTCTGTCCCTCTTAGTCATACGCGGTTCCAAGGTTCTGCTTTTTGTGGAAATTAGGATAAAACCATTTGAGCGTTTCTTGTAGGAACCGGTTTGTTCTTCCTGGAACCGTCTCGGCAAACCCTGCGTGTTCTAACAAAGCACAGCCTGATGGGATACCGTAAAAATGGAGAGTTGGGCTTATGTACCAAACCTGTCGTACACCTTCCCGCTTCACTGAGCTGATTCAAAGGTGATCGATTGGAGACCTAGTGCACCTGGCACTTCAGAGCGTGTGTGTGAATACGCCCGGCTTTAAAACAGTGGTATCAGCTCCTTTCCGGGGGACTGAGCCGTGACCTCACCCTGCCCTGCTGGCATGATACTGTAATTTTCATGGGAAAGCTCAGCAAGGTCCCGAATCCATCAAGGAGTTCTCAGGGGACCATCACTAGCTCTTATCGGGCCCTTCAATAACCTAGTGTAGAGTTCAGCCCTGTGGGTTAGGTCCAAACACACTCCAGACCCCAACACACACACCCAGCTGAACACGTACACACCGGTGGGACCACTCCGACCTGGAGGGAGTAAGATATCCCAGTGTAGGAGCCATATTTATTTATTTATTTATTTATTTATTTATTTATTTATTAGTTTGTTTGTTTGTTTGTTTGTTTGTTTTGACGTGGGTTCTATGGCCTGTGACTTAAGACTTTTATTTTGACACTTGCCACCTTGTCACATGATACACCACCAGTTAAGATGGTGTCTTCCTTAGGCACATGTGGCTTCATCGTTTGGACATGGATGGCGCTGGGAACAAGCAGTTTTTACCGTTTACGCTTAATCCCTAATCTTCACCTTCATCTTTTTTGGAAACTTTGGACATCTGGAATCTCCACCTTAGAAACCCACCCCTTTTGGTTATTTTGAACTTTAAGCAATTTGCCTAACCCTGCCTGCCTGCCTGCCTGCCTGCCTACCCCTCTCCCACTACCTTTGGACACAGGTATGACCCAAACACAAGAAGAAAGCGTGTACCAGCTGAAACAGCGTCTAAAACTGGATTTCATATTTGGTCACTACACCCAGCATACCTTAATGCACAGGTACTGTACATTCACTGATCTAAATCAGCTCATCAATTTACACTCTCCAAGCAACGTTATGTAACATAGCAGCTCCAAACTCACTCAGCAGGGGTTTAGATTTCTACTCAGCCACTCGCAGAACAACTCTGGGTCCACAGAAGCTAGCTCGGTATTCCCTGCAGGGACATCACGGTAAACCCTGAGACATGGTAGAGAAGGAGAGAGAGCGACCGAGCGGCTCAAACTGGACGTACTCCTCCGCGAGAGCTCAAAGAGGTTAGCGACAGTAAGCGACGCAAGATGAATGAACGAGGGATGAGTAAACGAGTGTGGGCCGGTATGACTGTGTGTTAGTGCCTGGGGCCTGAGTAGGTGAAGTTTGGTGGCTCTCGGGCGAACGGAAACGTTACTGCTTGGTTTGGGTCGAAAATGACTGGGACTCTATGGGAGAAACAAGGGATGAATAAACAACAGATAGACGAGTGCAGGTCAGTATGGCTGTGGATTAGTGCTAGGGGACCTGCCCTTGTGTGTGTATGTGAAGTTCCGCACCTGTAGGCCGAACAAAACAGCCGGCTTTAGAGGGGTCCAAAAATGACTGGGACTCTATGGGAGGAACGAGGGATGTGCAACAAAAAGGAGAAATGAACAAGTGCGGGTCAATCCAACACTGAATTCCTGCTCGGGGCTGCACACCGAGCCAGTGTATCCAATTTGGTGTCTCTAGGTGGAGCGGAAGTGGGTTAGATAGGCACGTGTTTTTCGATCCTATTCATTCTCTATGGGAAAAAATCCGGGAAAAAATTCCTTCCTACTAGGAATCCGAACATCCGATCAAAAAGCTCTAAACAAGCCTGGATCAGCGCATCATACCGGACGATCTGGAGTTGGAACGGAGTCGATAGCTCGAAAGCTGCGGGACGAGTTAGTCGGCGATGTGCTTTGCAATGCACAACCATAGTAATTAAAGGAGCAATGTGTAACCTTCCCGGTAAGGTTGTGTTGCAGCCTACTGAACACACTACAGTTTGTAGTTACCTGTAAATGTAAATGACGACGGCAGCGTTGTTTGGTAATAGATCCCCCTAAATCTTACACACTGCACCTTTAAAAGCCCACCTCCTCATGTACAACTAATCCTGTGCCAACGGTACTTCAGTCTAACGAGCCTTTAATACCCCACAACATTATTAAAGTCTGATCACCGCGATATCCGTCCTTACAGACGAGCTGGAACGTAAAGCAGGTTGCGTACTGGAGGTCTGACTGACTGTCTGTACGATCCTCTGAGTTCAGGCTGGTATGTGATTTGGTGCCGGAGGTCACATATTTTTGAGCAGCGGCTGCCAAAGCAAACTGCTGTCATCCAAACACAAGTGCTGCATCAGTCTGACAGGATCGCCCTGATAAGCCGGAGCGCGTACGTGTGGGGGATTATGAATTTGATCGTGTTGAAAGCACAGAGCGTTTAGTCGGCCTGTTGGCTGGATCCGCCGCGGGAGCGAGCTTGTTTGAGCATGAAGCAGCAGGAGCAGCAGGAGCAGCGGGGGGGGGGGGGTGAGTCATAGTGAGTCATTCAGGAACCTGACAACCAAAACCACAACAACAATTATCCCAACCAACAGAGCTTAGATTCACTGTGTGGCCTAAAGTATGTGGACACCCCTCCTGATTACTGGGTTCAGGTGTTTCAGCCCCACCCACTAACAGGTGTATCTCCAGACCAACCCTGGCAGCAGGGTGGGTGGTACTAGGGGCTCGGTGATGTGACGCTGTGGTGGGATGAGTGAACTCCCACCGTCCACGTTCTGTACTTCGTTGTGTCACCACGTTCAGGTTGAAGCATAGAGGGGGTCGGGCTTCTGCAGGTATAGCCCCTAAACTGTGGAACTGGAGTTCCCTCAGCGTACTGGACTTGTCCCCCTGTCTGTCCCTACGTCCCGTCCTGACCTGGTGTGATTGAGAGCTGTGTTGTCACAGGTTCCTGTTTGGGATTTCATTTCTGGGTTTATTTTGTGGCAGCTTTAGAATTTGATGAAATGTCGTACAGAGGGCTTTTAACCTGGCGACAAGGCGCACTGCTAAACTCCTCAAACCTGGATCGGCCTGTGAGCACAGAGAGCCGAGCATGTGCAGACTTTAGGTGATCGTTAGCATGCAGTATGAAATGAGCTAATGTGTGTGAGAGCTTCGCTCCAGCTTGTGACATGAGCTGCTAGCTATGCTCTCGAGCGAGCTTCATTCACACCATGAGGAATTTAAAATCAACATGTGGAAGTATCTGACTGAAGCTGCAGTTCCCCTGTAGTAACCCACTGTGTGCGGATGAGTGCTAGCGTTCCGGCCCAGAGAGGAGTTTCCTGTCTCTACCAGGACAGTGTCTCATCATACTGAGACTCAGACTCCTCACTAACACAGATCAGACAGGGTTTCATCTAGGAACTGATCTGTCTGTCTCTCTCTCTGTCTCTGTCTCTCTGTCTCTGTCTCTCTGTCTCTCTCTCTCTCTCTCTCTCTCTCTGTCTGTGTCTCTCTCTCTGTCTCTCTCTCTCTGTCTCTGTCTCTGTATCTCTCTCTCTCTCTCTCTCTCTCTCTGTGTCTGTGTCTCTCTCTGTCTCTGTCTCTCTGTCTCTGTCTCTGTATCTCTCTCTCTCTCTGTCTCTCTCTCTCTCTCTCTCTCTCTCTCTGTCTCTCTCTCTCTCTCTCTCTGTGTCTCTCTCTCTCTCTCTCTCTCTCTCTCTCTCCCTCTCTCTCTCTCTCTCTGTCTCTGTGTCTCTCTCTCTCTCTCTCTCTCTCTCTCTCTCTCTCTGTCTCTCTGTCTCTCTCTCTCTCTCTCTCTCTCTCTCTCTCTCTGTGTCTGTGTCTCTCTCTGTCTCTGTCTCTGTATCTCTCTCTCTCTCTCTCTCTCTCTCTCTCTCTCTCTCTCTCTCTCTCTCTCTCTCTCTCTCTCTCTCTCTGTCTCTCTCTCTCTGTCTCTGGTTGAGCCACACTCATTAGCAGTCTCGCTAATCTCTGCTTCAGTAGTGTTGTCCTCATTGGCCTGTTTTTTGGGGGGATGGAGGAGACATTCCTTTAACAGGAAGTCACAGATGGATGTCAGGAAGTGACTTCTCATTGTTCTCAGTGAGCTGAGGGCCTCTCGCCTCCTTCCCCTCACACTCTCTGTCTGACTGGCCTAAAGCCCTGTGGCCCTCAGAGGAAATACGGGCTTCTTGGTGCAGGCTGGACATTTATGGAAATGCTGTTCTTTGAACGAGAGATTTTAGAGGAGCTGCACGCTGCTAGAACCGCAGGGAGGGAGGGACATTTGACCCACCACTTTCTAAAGTGACTGAATCCTGCATTCTGATTGGTCTTGCTACCACTTTGTACCAAGTGTTGGAACAGGTAGGGGGTCTGTAGCCCTGGTCCGCCTGTAGCCCCGGTCCGCCTGTAGCCCCGGTCCGCCTGTAGCCCCGGTCCGCCTGCAGCCCCGGTCCGCCTGCAGCCCCGGTCCGCCTGCAGCCCCGGTCCGCCTGTAGCCCTGGTCCGCCTGCAGCCCCGGTCCGCCTGTAGCCCTGGTCCGCCTGTAGCCCTGGTCCATCTGGGAATCTAATGTAATTTAATTGATTGTGTAATATGTAAATTTATGTAAATTACACACAACTGTACACCAGAACAACCACCAGATTCTCGGAACAGCGAAAGCAGTACCATGTGAGAATTGGTCTGTGTTGCTCTTGGGCTCCCTCTACAGTAATGGAGTGTAATTCACAGTGAAGAGCTGAAGGTACAGAATCCATCCCCCTTCAGATGCACATGTGCCACACAGGCCTATGGACACTACAGATGTTTACAGAAGTGTGATTTGCAGCATCCATATGCCTGCAGGAAGCACAACTGTGAACAACACCCGTAACACCTGTACCTGGAGTAAGCTCAGAAAGCTAGGTCTCACCCCCAAACCTACACCATCTCCACCACGGTTACCCCATAAACCCCCTGAGACAGGGACTATAAGATCTCACCACTGAGTTAAAGACAGTCTGAGATTCCATCTCCTGTCAGCCTCTGCCAGGACGTCCATACTGGGAGTGCAGAGCTCCATACTGGGAGTGCAGAGCTAGCTTCTTCCTATAGCTAGCTGGGGACCCGTGGTTGTTGGTGTGTGACGTGGTCCTGTGAAGGTCTCGTGCTGCTCCTCCAAGGTCACCTAGGGCTGTAGCGGGCGTTCCAGGTCCTGGAGTGGGACTGACAGAGATGCTGTTCCCCCTGTTACTAATCCCACCAGAATGAACCCGAACCTTTTGTTTAAATATGTAGGTATACATAATATTTCCTTAAAGTCTGTCTAAACATGCGACACGGTTGGGTAGCAGGACTGCGATCCTTACTCCTCGGCTGGCCGTGTTCCCAACGCCCAGAGAGGATATAAGGAGGTTGTCGTGGCCGCAACACCTGCAGCCTCTCAGTCAACAAGCGCGGGCTCAGAACCCCCACCGAGCTGGGCATTCTTCTGGACTCGGAGCAGGGCTGGCCAGCTGCCTGCTAGCACTGATTACCCTCGCTCTCTTCCCCTCCATCTCGGCTTTCAGCTTCCTCCCTCGCTTCCTCCGTCACCGCATGCCAAGTCTTACAGTTACACCCAGATTACTAAGAGGATGTAGTAGCAGCTCGGCACTTCCTCACCATCTCTCTCTTTCTGCTTGGGTCATCCGAGGCTGAGAGATAAGGCCTGTGCCCCCTTCCCTTATGCTCTCCCTCTGCTGAACCACAGTCATCTGTTCTAGTCATGTGACCTTTCCACATAATCAATAAGCCAGAGTTCATATTTAGCTACATATCAGCTATATTAGCTGAGGTTCCTCCAGAGTTCAGTCGCAGAAGCTGGTTTAACGTTTCTGCTTCTCAACATCCAAATAACCCCAAACACATTCAGTGGTGTTGAGGTTCTGGATTCTGAGGTGAACCGTTCATGGTTCTGGGAACACCAGCAGCTTCTGTGTTGGATGTGTGGGTCTCCTTACCTCAGTGAGGAGCTTGTTGAACAGCTACACCTCCTTTCAGTCCTCTCACAGTGGAGGAAGGATGGACAGGAACACCGGTGGAGGTTCTCGGATCTGAAGTAGGGGTGGAGCTTGATGTTCTCCTCTCTCTTAGAGATGAAAGCTTCCAGTACTGATGGAAACAGTGTTGGTGGTCTACCAGGTCTTCCAGGTGGTTGTTAGGAGCCCAATTCTTTATATAGAGCTATGTTTGGCCTTGGATGCACCGGAGGCGTGGTCTTGCACAGAGCCCTGCAGGATCACCGGAGCCGCAGTAGGAGGAACTGTTCTGGTGAATGAGTTCTAGCATGTGTTCTGTGCTGGACTGCGGGGTAGTCCTGCAGTGTAAACAAACGAAATCTGTTTACATTAATTTCTAATGAGACTCATTTCGTTCCTGTGGCCCACAGTATGCAATGATGTGCCTGTGGACCCACTCATGCCATGGGAACACACCCCACATCGGTATGGAACCACCACCAGCCTGCACGGTCCCTTTTTGACAATTGGGGTTCATGGCCTCATGGGGCCACACATGAAACCTACCATCGGCAGACCAGTGACTCATCGGACCAGGCCACATGTCACCAGTCGCCGATCCGGTTAGAAACCTCACAAGCCCAGGTGAGGAGCTGTATCCAGCGTGGTGGTGGTAACAGAGGCACTGGGTGGGTGTGGTGTGCAGCCGGACCCTGAGGAGTGCCTGTGTTTGTTACCTGGATGAGGTAGATGATTTCCTTCCAGCTTATGGACTCCGACATGCTGCACAAACGAGCCAGGCCTCAGTGCAGGGCTCGTTCTGTCCACTCAGCAGGTCTGTCAGCGCTGGTGTGGTTGCTGATGAATTGCAGATGCATGTTTACCATACTGCAATGTTCATGTAATAATGGAAACCGGTGCTGTGGCCCTCAGGGACCCTAAACCTAATTCCTCCTCGGCGTTACACACAGCGACCACTTCAGACTCACTCTGACTCTGGACCCAGCACACAGGGCCTTTCCTGAGCATTACGAGTTCTCGCTCGTGTGATGGGGAATTCACTCAGAGTGGTTCGGTGTGAAACGCTCCGTCCTCCCCCACAGAAAGGAGGGGTTGAGACTGTTCCAGTTTTAGGTGGTCTGGCGGAGGGGATACATTCCGTTTAAGGACACGGACTACAGTTATTAGGTTCTTCCATGCCCACGCACAGCAGCCCACCGGGAACGGGCCCATTCCTCCTAATGGCCGGTCCATCTCTGGTCCTCATATGTGCCCTCGGGGGGGGTTTCTGTTCCAGGTTGTTCTTTCCTTGAATGCGAACGTAACTACATTAGATAACCAATGCACTCACACGAAGCCGATCGGGAACGTTTCTCTCTCTGAACGGCCGGTCCATAATCCACATTGTTCATTCAATTGTCAGTAACCATTAGAAGGGGAAGGCCTTTCATACGTCCCTCTGAGAGCTGCTGTGCAGGCTGAGCAGCGAGGGGGGTCCGGGGGGGGCGAGGAAATCTGATTATTTAGTTTCTCACTCTCTTTATTTCTCCGTGCTGCGGAGTGTGCACTCTACGCCTGCCAGGATCAGCATGTTCTCCAACAATTCCCACAAAGGCAGGCGAGAGGAAGGAGCGGGGGCGGAGCTGATCAGATCTAAATAGGTGAGATGGGAGAGATGTGTTCTGCTCTAATATACTGATGACAGCTACAGAATATCTTCAGAATGGCCCACCTGGGAAACACTATCAGTTAACTCCCGCACGCTCGTCTGTACAGCGCATCACACTCCCAGTTCCCCGTTTACAGAGTCTCACTCAAAAGCATCCGTGTGACGACAATTACTATTGTTACAAGATGCACTTGGACATTTCCAGGAACCAACCAAACAAAGAGCCAACACCAAATCCAGCCGACAGGTCTGAGTCCAGCTCCTCCCGTTGGGATACTTCGCCAGCCACGTTTCTATTGGCCCAATTTATGGCCAGTAGAAGGAAGGCGTGTCAGAGGTTCGCGGTTTGGTCCAGTTTCTTTACTGTGTTTTTAAATTTGTAATAAATGAAAGACCTGAAGATCTGAAATGGTGAATAAGGAACCTGTTCACCAGAGAATTACCAGAGGAAGGTTCCCTGTTCCAGCTAGCCTCCATCCTTCCCCTCTACACATTCACACACGGCCTGGCCAAAAGGAGGTCCCGCCCTCTAATATTTCACCCCCCTTAGCTTTGATCACGGCACGTATCCGCTGTGGCATCGTTTCCACGAGCTTCTGTAATATCACAACCTTTATTCCTGTCCAGAGCTGCATGACCTTCTCCCCGAGATCTGGTACTGAGGATGGGAGATCTGGACCACTGCACAGAGTCCAGCAGTCCATCTCAAAGAGTCTCAGTGGGGTTCAGGTCTGGACTCTGTGGTGGCCGATCCATGTGTGAAATGACGTCTCATGCTTCCTGAACCGCTCTCTCACAGTCTGGGCCATCCTGGAATATGGCCGTGCCATCAGGGAGGAAGAATCCGTTGCTGGAGTAACCAGGTGGTTCAGTATGTTCAGTATGTTCAGCTGACCCCATTCTCTGGGCACATGACACTGCTGAATCTGGACCTGACCGACTGCAGCCCCCCCAGATCAGAGCACTGCCCCCGCAGGCTGGTACAGGAGACACTAGGCATGACGGGTGATCACTTCAGCCGCCTCTCTTCTTACCCTGCTCCCCCCATCACTGTGGAACAGGGCAACCCTGGACTCATCAGACCACATGACCTTCCTCCATCGCTCCAGAGTCCAGTCTTTACGCTCCCTAGCAGACTGAAGCCGTGTTAGCCGGTTAGCCTCACTGGCGAGTGGTCTTCTTAAGGCTACACAGCTGGTTAGTCCCTGGAGTTCCCTCCGCACTGTGATCCTTAGATGTTCCTATTTGTATAGTTGGTCCAGGTGGTGACCCAGGCACTGTATATACTGTGTGTGTGTGTGTGTGTGTGTGTGTGTGTGTGTGTATATGTGTATATATATATATATATATATATATATATATATATAAAATAAAAAATGCAGTGAAAAATATTAATATATAATAATTAACAACAAGACTCTACAATATTTACAAAGCATATGTACCCAGTGTATTACTGCAGTGTATGAGGTGCGTCTGCTCAGGCTGCTCTGTGTTTATTTTGTGGGCGGAGCCAGTAATATAAACTCTAGTATACTATCTCTCACATGTAGAGCCGTGATGAGCAGTAATCAGCTGATTTTTGAATTAAACATCAGGATCTGATAAACACGGCGAGTTCAGTCACCACCTCCAGGTGGATTCAGCAGGATGCACTAACACGGTTTTGCACACCTTCACCTGAAGCCGCGCTCAGGTCTTTCTGGAAGGGTCCTGTGAGGTGTTTAGCCTCTCAAGTCAGGCGATCTCCAAAGTCCCTGCGTTTAAAGCTCCGTGGCGACCGTGCGTGTTCAAAGATTAAAAACTTCACTCTAAATATTTAATCACAGACTCCTCCAACCCCTCACACCACCCTCACACCCCCACACCCGGCCCCAGCCTCACTCTGATTAAGCAGGGCTGCAGGATTCAGATTCTCTCTTCCTGTGTAACCATGGTTCATGTACATGTGCAGCCTCTCTCCACCATGAATTTTAGATCACATGGTGTAGCTGCTCTCAGTTCTTCTCCCGGTGCTGCTCCCGGTGCTGCTCCCGGTGCTGCTCCCGGTTCTGCTCCCGGTTCTGCTCCCGGTTCTGCTCCCGGTTCTGCTCCCGGTTCTGTGTTTTTCCTGCTGGAACACTGTGTACCCTGAGAGCTAGCGGATGAGTAGACGAAGATCCGGGTGTAACTGGTAATAGAAAGCTGGATCCGGACCCGGACTGATCAATGAAGATGCTGTAATAATAGGAAACATTATTACAGCATCTTCATTGATCAGTCCGGGTCCGGATCCAGCTTTCTATTACCAGTTGCTATTACCAATGTTTCCTATAGTTTAATATACATGGCCAAAAGTTTGTGGACACCTGACCATCTCACCTATATGAGTTCGTTGGACATCCCACTATACATCCATGGCCGTTATTAGGGAATTCCCTCCGTTCGACTGTGTCTGTGGAAATTTGTGCTGTTCAGTCAAAAGAGCATTTGTGAGGTCAGACACTAATGTTGGACGATATCATCCAAATTGTGTTTAGTAGGGTTGAGGTGGGGGCCGCTGTAGTTCCTCCACACCAACTTAATGGATCTGTCTTTGTGCACAGAGATACGGTCCTGCTGGAACAGGAAAGGGTTTGTTCTCCTGGCCTCCACCAAACCCACTGTAGGTATCTCCGAGTGGCGGACTCAGATCTACTCAAACAACAAGAACCAGACGAGAACCTCGGGCAGTGCAGTAGAAGGCTGGACCCAAACGTCTAAACTAGCGGATGGAAGTTGAAAGAATTTGGGCCCGTTTGAACTCTCTGTGGTGCCTCATTAAAGAAGGAAGTGATCAGCACAGGTTCCATCAGGGTTCTTTGATATTGTGGGATCTCAACACTTCACAGCACACAGTCCGTTCCCCAGGACACCGTCACACGGTACACCGGACTGGAGCAAAGCCGTGACCACATGCAGTGTGTGTGTGTGTACTGTGTGGGTGTATGTGTGTGTGTGTCTGTGTGAGATGAACACAGACCGAACAGGTGTTTGGGTGCTGTAAGGTTAAGTGATGTTGGCATGGTGCCCGCTGAAACTGTCAGCTCTCTCATTAAAAGCCCATTTAAAAGTAATTAAGTCGTATCTACACGACAGGAACCAATCTGGCTCTCGGGGACTGATCCGTCTCCGCGCCGGTGTGGAAGTGGTGTTAGTCCCAGACGTGTGGGACATACGCCACAGATAAACACAGCCTGCTGATATGAATGATGTGTGCAGTGTGCAGTAAATGAGCGGTAGTGTTCAGGGAGGAAACGTTTTGGGACTGGATCAAACGTTCCACATGTGTAGTTTTTATTTTTAATATCTAATAGAGCTGAAAGTACTGCGGGTAAGGGGGCGGGGTTATATTGGTTCCGGTGAAGGGAAAGCAGACCCTCTTCAGCAGGACCCTCCTGAAATACGAGAAACACCGGCTGGCTGGGTGTCTGGCCTTGTGACTTGTGTGTTGTGTATTTCTGAGCGTTCTGACTCTGTCTCTGACTCTGTCTCTGACTCGCCCTCGTTTTCCCCTGACTCCTCTTTCCGTCATTTCCCTTGTCTAGTTTGCCGGTAGTTCGCTTCTCCGGTTTTTGACCCTGTTCCGTCCCCTCCACTTTGCTTGGTTTTCCCTTTTGGCTCCGTCTGCCTTCCTCCTTGCCTTCCTGGATTTTGGCCCTCGCTTGTCTTATCAACTCGACCGGGTCTTATCCCTTCTCATTGCTGACTCGTCCTTTGCCGTTGTTGTGTAAGCGCATGGTGTATATGTATGATGAACATGACTCTGTACTGGGAATAACTGCAGGGGCTCAGGAACACTTCCAGACATCCCAGTCTGTGAACACAGCTCACCGTACTGTATCCAGACGCGCCGCCGTCCTCTCTGGGTCAGAACCCCTCTAGAATGCACTGAGGCAGAGTGGACAACTGTTCTGTGGTCGGATGGATCAAAAGCTGAAACTCTTTTTTGGAAACCACGGCCGGCCTTTGTGTCCCTTCACCTATAGAAAACATCTGGTGCATCATCTGTGTTAGGGAATGTGACTGTGATCCGTTCCACCATGGTGCGGAACCTACATTAAACTGAATACCTCGGTACCAGCAGGGGCCCGCTGCAGTGTAACTAAACTAGAGAGCAGTACACGTCAGCTTTCAGGACCCGCGGCTGCACTGTGAGTGTTTGGACCACACCTATACGAGCTTGCTGGACATCCCATTCCAAAACCATGAACGTTATAAGGAATGTTTTCACCCCTGGCAGCGAGAACCGCCCCCACTCTTCTGGGACGCCTTCGCCATGATGTTGTGAGTGTGTCTGTGGGAATTTGGGTCCGTTCAGTGAAAAGAGCATTTGTGAGGTCAGACTGGTGTTGGATGAGGATTACAATCGGCATTCCAGTTCATCCCAAAGGTGTTCAGTGGGACTGAGGCCACAGGAGTTCCTCCACACCAGTCTCCCCAGTCCAGGTCTGTATGGATCTGGCTTTGGACACAGGGACACAGTCCTGCTGGCACAGGAAAGGGTTCTTCCCCAAACAGCTGCAGAAAGCTGGAGGTGTACAACTGTGTAGTCTGTCTCTGTGTGGTGCAGCATTAACACCACCCTTCACTGGAGCCCAAACCCTGAAACCCCAGACCGTTATCCCCCCTCCACCAAACTGGTCCCATGCTTTAGGTAGGTAGTGTTCTCCTGGCGTCCTCCATCAAACTGCCAGATGGAGACGCGGGACTCACCTCTGCGGAGGACGAGTTCCCCTGTTCCAGAGTTTACTACACTCTGCTATAGGCTAGCCCTGAGCCTCTGTGCCGTAGGCTCCGCAGGTAGTCTGGAATAAGCCCTGGAGTTTACGGGGTTAAACCATAAGGGGGCGCAGCACGTCTGTAATCTTTGGATGTTCATTAACTTCCTACTCAGCCGAAGATCTTTAACATGAACGGATTCTGTCCGTTTAGGAGAAGATGTAGAGACCTCAGTTCTTAGCTGCGTCGTAGCTCTCTGCATGCTAAAGCCCACTCTGAGAAGCTCCTGGAGCGCGCTGAAGTGTGGTGCAGAGCTGCAGCCTCTGGTAGACCACAGCGCTCAGAATAACTCAGCGCTGAATCCTCTCTCATATCACCGTTTCCTTTATAAATAGTGCAGATGCGTGTGTGTGTTTCTCTGTGGTTCAGCTGTGCGGACACGCTGACTCACATGCTGCTGAACACGGTGTATTTTTACCATGCGGTACTAAAAATACAGTCTCCGGTTAGATTATCTTCTCCAGCTCCTATCTCACAGGCCAGCTCAGCTCAGCTCGGCTCAGTCTGGCTGTAACACCGGCTCCTGCCAACATGATCAGACGTGCTGTACACCCCACGGGAGCCCGTCTGTTAGAGATTACTGGACGTCTCCACGTGGTTAGGAGTGCGGTGACTCAGGCAGGGTGTTAGCACCAGGCTAATTGATGGTTCGTTTCTTTTAGAGGGGTTTAATGTGGTACCGGGACAGTGGCTCAGCGGGTAGGGCTTTAGCCTCTCAGCAAGAGGGGCCTGGAATCAGTTCCCGGCAGGGGCGTGCGGGGTCCTGCGTGTGCGGGTTCCTGCGTGTGCGGAGTGTACATGTTCTCCCTGGGTCTGTGTGGGGTTCCTCCAGGTGCGTGTAGGTGTGTGTGTGTGTGTGTGTGCGAGAGCGAAGGCCTGTGTGGCTACCCTAGGATGTTCCTACCTTCCACCCAATGAGCACTGGGATAGGCTCCCTCCATCATCCTTCCACAAGTGGCTTAGAAAATGAATGAATGAGTGAGTGAATGAGTGAATGAAGAGCCATCTGTCAAAACACTCTAAACACAGCGGGCCAGTATTGACCTTAAAGGGTTAAAGGCACTGCCGTCGCCTCTCCTTCCTCCATCTAACGGCTGATCCTAGGGCTGAAATGCACTCTGGGTATTTTGGAGCCGTGGTGTTGTTTCTCGCGTCGCGCCGTCAGCTTTGCCGTGTGGTGTGTGAGTGTGCTGATGGATGTATAGACGGCGCTGGAGGCCTCACACTGTCTGGCACAGAAGCTGCTTTGTGAGAGACGCGTACGAGTCGCGCACAGAGACCCCCTCGCGCCGTCTGCTGCGCTGAGAGGACTCTTTATCCCTCTGTATCTCGCCATGCGCCTCTACTCTCCAAACAAGGCTGCCAGGAAACAGAGGCCGCTGTGGAAGAGGAAGTCACATGAGTGACACGAGGAAGTCTCGGTACATTTACAGAACTGTGACTGATGGTTATTATTAATAATCAGTGGTCTACAGATTATTAAACTGCGAGGCCTGTCGGACAGAGCTGTAGAAAGAAGGTTTCCCAGAATCTGCTCTACTGTGCATGTACCGTGTTTTACCGTTCAGATTCAGTTCCTCCTGAGTCCACAGATTACACAGCAGGTCTCCACGGAGAAACAGCTCAGACTGTACCATGCAAAGAAGAAGCCATATGTCAACAAGATCCAGAAGCGCCGCCGACTTCTCTGGGCCAAAGCTCATTTAAACTGCACTGCAGCGAAATGGAAAACTGGAATTCCTTTTGGAAACCACAGATAGCGAATCTAATTTTATGAGTTATGAATCTATCGATTATCACGGTGTGTCTAGATCTCAATACTGCTATTCCTCCGCAGGTGACTGTAGGTCGGCTGATGAGTCCAGTTCAGGAGTCAGTGCTGGCACACAGTGTTCCTCAGATGAACAGGGCATTATTTTGAGAATGATGAATAAATATTTTTTGGGTAAATATTATGAATATTTCTAGATATGGAGTCAACAGGGAGAGAGGGAGGGAGAGAGAGAGAGGAGAGAGACAAACAGAGAGAGAGGGAGGGAGGGAGGGAGAGAGAGGGAGGGAGACAGCGAGAGAGAGAGAGAGAGAGAGAGACAAACAGAGAGAGAGAGAGAGAGACAAACAGAGGGGGAGAGAGAGAGAGGGGGACTCAGAGGGAGAGAGAGAGGTTAAGAGCAGGTTAAGCCCCCGGGGGTCTTGGTCTTGTCAGTTTTCATACTTCACAGAGAGGTTTACCTGCAGAGGCAGCAGCTGTGGGTCCGGGGTGGATGGGGGGTCGGGGGTCACAGGTCCTTTAGATCAACACAGCATCAGTTTTACACCCAGCACAAAGTTCTTCTGACCCCGCCTCCTGTGACCCGTTATCCATAACTCTACACCTCCCTGGCCACTTTATCAGAAACACCCCGAGCTGAGCTGGAGCACACACCGCCTGTGTTTGTTTCATTCTCCATTCCGGTGGAGTTTAGGTCATCTCTCATGTGACCCAAACGGACCAGACATTAATAAACCAGGACCGGGACACGACCCAGGTTAAAGCTGACTATGGTGCTACTATGGTTTCACAATATCAGCTTCAGAATCATCCTGGCAGAACTCTGACCTAGAACCTGCTGTGGTGCTACGTACCTTTGGAGGGTCGAGGCCTTCCGTGGTTTCGTTCAGTGGCGGAAAACGGGCGTCCATAAGAATCCGAGCTTCAAACCCAGAACTGTGTTATTTAATCTTCAGTAAACTCTAAACATGAAGGCAGCCAGACACTACCTGGTTTATTTACCACCCCAGGCCTGTGATGCAGCCATGTGCTCATATTAGGAGGTGGGAGGAGCTTGTTGAACTAGTCCAGAGTGACGTTGCTGAGAGAGTTTACTATTGAGCTCCCTGAAAACACACAACCAGCACAGACCAGCATATGGTGTTGTGATTTGGACACTTGTATGCTGGTCAACCAGTATGACCACCATAGACCAGCACTAGACCACCATACACCAGCACTAGACCACCATAGACCAGTACTAGACCACCATACACCAGCAGTAGACCACCATAGACCACCATAGACCAGTGATGACCAGCCATAGACCAGTACATATTAGGAGGTGGGTACTAGATTACACCAGCACTAGACCACCATAGACCAGTACTAGACCACCATAGACCAGTACTAGATCACCATACACCAGCACTAGACCACCATACACCAGCACTAGACCACCATAGACCAGTACTAGACCACCATACACCAGCACTAGACCACCATAGACCAGTACTAGACCACCATAGACCAGTACTAGACCACCATAGACCAGCACTAGACCACCATACACCAGCACTAGACCACCATAGACCAGCACTAGACCAGCACTAGACCGCCATACACCAGCCATACACCAGTACTAGACCACCATACACCAGCACTAGAACACCATACACCAGCACTAGAACACCATAGACCACCAGCTTGGTGCAGTTGTAACCTGGTCAGTACTGTATACAGTGGGGTCCAAAGGTCCTCTGATATTCCTTAACCGGTTTTACCGTAATGCCGTTCCGGCTGGTTCTGGGTTATCTCCACTCTAATGACTCTGCTCATGTGACCCGTGTACATGTCTCCGCTGGGTAGGTCGTAAAGAGTGGCCTGAACAAAGTAAACTGATTCCTCATGCTAAAGTCCCGTAATCATACGAGACACCTCTCTCACCTCTCGGCACGCTGCTCAGCTCTCATTAGGAACACACCAGTCTGGTTTTCCCAATCACTGGAACCTCCAATCACAACTCAGCTAGTAATCAATTAACTAAACCACCATCCCACCTGTGAAAACACATACAAAGGGTGGAGGGGGAGCACGCGGGGGACTGGACAGAGGACACACCCAGTCGTTACACTGCGTCTGGAGCCATAGGGACCTTTCACCTGGAGAACAGGTAAGGCTTTTCCCAGTTTATTTACTGCACTGCAGGACAGAGGGAAGACTGTCCCATGGCAGGGACCTGCAGATGCTGACATGGGTTTGGCAAATAACCGCATCACGCTCCAGGGAAACACGGATCATGGAGGATAAGCTATACAGGGCATGTCGTATCCGCTACTGATGGCGTGCTGAAAGGACACCGGCTGTGTAAATACTGCACTGTGTGACATATTCATCATGTGTGCTGAATTTCTCCATTCAGAGAATCGGTGAACCAGCGCTGGAACCGGAGCGCTGCTGGTTTAATTCCCTGAGCTGACAGTACCGGCTGAGGTACCCTTGAGCAAGGCACCCAACTCTTAAATCAACGAGAAGTAAAGCCACACTGCACTTTAAATGGAAGTGAATGGAACCAGAGATTCCGGGTCAGGTCTGGGTGATGGCCTACGGAAACATGACCTGCAGTTACACATTTCTGATGATGGAGAC
>JAMWET010001986.1:7500-27500 GCA_024036415.1 Prochilodus magdalenae | reverse complement strand
ATAATGAGGGTCACCCTCAATGTCCTTCCGAGTCCACATAAAGGTCGATTGATTGACTGATTGATATTTTAAGGTGAGAATACAGACAACATACGTTTCAGCAGCCAGTTTGGGACTTGTCTGTGATCACTGGGTTCTAGAAACGAGGTTCTATGTAATGTAGAACAGACCTCTTAGATACGAAGCCCAGGCTTTTACTCAGTCTGCTTCACTAACCAATCACAGCAGTCATTTAGGAAAAGAGGTCACATGTTCACAAATTCAAACCGAGTCATGTGACTGCATCCAGGATATTCTGTATAGGTCACTTAGGGACTCCAGACTTCAGGTCATGTGACACACCGTCACCCTTATGGGTTGGTAATCTGGTGAACAGGAAGAACTTCAGCCTGGTTTAAAGATAAACAGCAACGTGTACCGCTGACAGCTGGGATCCTCAGGGAGTGGAACGCTGGATCTCCACACAGTCCAGCGTGCTGGTTCTGTAGCTCCGCTCTGGTTGTGTGTAACTGTCGGGGGTGTGAATATTTATGAGTCTGTTCTGTAACAGTGTAGGATTTTTGAATCGGCCCGTTTTCCCGTCCTCTTTTGGAAATGTGGGATTTGGGTTTGGAGGAGGAACAGCAGTGTTTGGGTGTTATGTGTGGGTTCTATGTACTGAAGCACCGTATAAATACAGAGTGCCTGTGTATGGTTCTCACCATTCTTCAGCCTCACGGTCATACGAGTCCTGCAAAGTCGCTCCGCCCAACTGGAGCTTCCCCAAGCAGACTCGCCCTGTCACTCGGTACTAATGGAAGCATCAGCTGGACACACTGAACACCCATTACTTATTAGACTCCTGCTGGTGTAGGTGGTGTGTCTGACACACACACACAGAGAAACACACACGCACTCACACTCACACACACACACACTCACAACCATACACGCACACGCACTCACACACACACACACACACTCACAACCATACACACACACACAAACACACACACACGGATATACATACACACTCACAACCATACACACACACAGAGACACACACACGCACAATCACTCACACACACATACACACACACACTGACAGATACACATATACATACGCACACACACACACACATACATACACGCACACACACACACACATACACACATGCACTCACACACAGATATACACACACATACTCACACACACACACATGCACTCACAACCATACACACACACACACAACTATACACACACACACACACACACACACACACCCACACCCACATGCTCTGTATATCAGCGTCTCTGCTGTAGTACTTAACACACATGCTGCCATCTGGCTCTGCCATCAGTGACTCTGGAGCGTGTTAGCAGCTTTACACGGCCGGCTAATGGCTTTAACACATAACCGCTGTCCTCTAACCCAGAGTGGGGGGCAGGGGGGTGGGAGGTGCTTTTACTTCAGCCACTACCCTAGGAGGGCTGACTCACCCTGGGGTAAAAGCTTCTACACACGTCCTTCTGCACCTGAACCTCCAGACCACCAACAGGGTGATTATAATTTAATAAGAGGAGGCTTTGGTCCACTGGCCCGCACGTGATGAGCGCCACCTCACCCTCACCGGGTGGTTAAGGGCCTGTGTCCTCGGTCCATGCCTTTTACAGCCCATGATCTACTAGCCTATCCTACTGCACCCTCTGTATGTGCAGGCCTAATCTCCGGACAGGGCGTACCGCAGAGCTCAGAGCTCAGAGAAGTGCTGAGGGACGCCTGCGGAGGCTGACTGTCTAAGAAACAGCGAGCTGAGTTCACCAGTTCCACATGGCCAGCATGGAGAGCAGATCACAGGCAGAGAGAGATTCAGGGGCTTTAGGACCAGCCTTATAAACCAGCCAGCAAGATACGTGTAACAGCCGTCCAGCAGGAAGTCGCAGTGCGGAGTTGAGATTTAGGCAACACACAAACGATGAGGTTCCTTTGCAGCTAGTAAGGATCCTGTGATGTTTTTGCGGGGTGGACTTGTGTTTTTTTTTTTTTTTCATATATTATCAGTTTTCCCGCCTGCTGAGAGGGTGAGAGACAAGTGCTCCATAGTATGGAAGCTTCATCTGTAGATCACGGGAATGCTTGTAACAATGCACCCGATGGAGTTCTCGGACATGTCTGCTGAGAACAAACCTAACCTCCGGTGAACTGCCTCGCGGCCAGTGTGGGCTGGACGCAGTTTAGCCGGAACCCAGCCCCTAGGTGACCGGAGGTGTCGCTGGCACGTCTGAATTCCTGAATCTGACAGTAAATGGACTGAAGTGCCTATCAGCAGGCCCCTTACCCCAACTCATCTGTGGTGTTGTGTATGTGTAGTGTGTGTATGTGTGTGTGTGTGCCTGTGATGCCCCAGTCAACTGTGGTTTATGTGCTGTGTAGTGATGGTGCTGTGTGTCGAGTTGTTTAACCGTAGAGTGTGTGTAGGTGCAGTGTGTATATGTAGTGCTGCCTGTATGTGAAGTGAGTACATTGTGTGTAGTGAGTGTAGGTGTGTGGAGTTTATGTGTCGCTGTGTGTGCAAAAGTGTAATGTAGTAATGTGATATCATATGTGTGTGTGCTGTATGTATGATGTGAGTACGTGATGCTGTAGTGCTGTATGTGTATGTGTGTGTGTGTAGTGATGCAGATGTTGAGAACGCAGGCTACGGGCTGTTGGGGTTGGGGTGTGCACTGTGTGCCTTGAGTGCATTCCAGAACCGGGGGGTCCTCCAGTAAAATACATCAGAACAAAAAGCCCCCCCGAGCAGACTGTCAGGGCTCGTTATATGACCTTCCTACTGCACTGTGAGGAATGGGTAAGGAAGATGTCGGGGGTTTTGGGGGGTGTTTGTTGGATGTGGGTGGTTGGGGGGGTAGAAAAAAGATTGGATGTCGTGATGGTGCATGAGAGTGGTCAGGACAGTACCATTACTCTAGACTGACTGACTGTAATCCACCGTACATGGTAAAGCCCCATTAACCGACAGGTGGTATTGATTTCCTGAGAGACGCCGTGGTAACAGGTCCTCTAGAGAGGCCGAGTGTAAAGGCCGTTATTGTCTGCGCGGGTTAATGTGCCTTTAACGTCCCGTGTTATACATGTTTAACGATAGCGGATTTGTATAACAACTACTCGGCATCCGTAGAACCTTCCTGCCCTAGTGGAGACCTCGGTGCTGGGTAGATCGCTCGGTATCTGCAGAACCACACAGTCCCCCCACCAGGCACTACCTCCCCCCCGAACCGCAGACAGCCTCCCTAGGGCTAGTGAGCCCTCAGGCCTCCCTGCTATACCTCAGTTCCTTGGACTGTCCTGCAAAGAGCACTAGCGTCCAACCACGATATGTCAGCCGTTTGCCTGTATGAACGACTACAGGTAGGTGCTCCGGTCTTAATCTCCTACCCCCCCAACCCCAACAAGCACAAAACAATACCAGCGCGTGAGTCAGCGCAGAAGCAGGGTTGGGGGGAGCGCCGGCCTGTAGAGTGGGCGGGGGGGGGTGCTCAGACTCCTTCCGCGTGTGAAACAACAGAAAGCGCAAACCCAAAACCAATACCCACACCCACCCCCCCCCAATCAACACAAAACCACAACCAAAGACAACCCAAAAAAACAAGGCCTGACTCACAGAGGACCACCTACACTGCACATACCACTAGTGGAGTTCGGTTCCTACTACCTAGACCCTCAGACCCCACTCTGCTAGGATCACTACCTAGAATGCTACCACACTGAGATCACTCTCAGTACGTTATCTGTTGGAGGCCACCCCACGGCAGAACCCACCTCACGGGAATAATGGTAGCTGCCTGAGACGTATTCCGTCGATAGCGGGGGATAATGGATCTGACCGGAACAGCAGGGCGGGCGTTCTAGGCAGTTGTGGGCTCGCCGACTCATCGAGCTTTGTCCAGTGCAAAGGGATGGTAGCTTATAGCCTGCTAGCCACACGACAGAACTCCTCACAGGCTCTGTGAAAGCCAGTGAGGGGGTACCACCCCCCCATCTGTTACAAAACAGGGGATTTCCTTGTGATCAGCATCTCACAAAATGGATCGGATAGCCGCTAGGAGGAGTTTGGTGTGGAGATGAGCTAGAATGCTGATTATGAGTGTCATCAGTGTCAGACACTGACAAGAATTCGCCAGACATAAAGCAAAGCGACCTCTCTATCGGGGCGATGCACAGCTCTCTTGTGTTGGTAAAAGCTGCTTTGGAGGTAGGGCCCTAAGAGGTCATGCCGCCAGTTCCATTATGAATAGCGCTTTGAGTTTTGGTGATGGAGATGTTTTACAGCGATAGCTCCTATGCAGTCAAAGCGGTGCTATCTGATCCCACTGGTTAGAGGACCCGTACTGGATTTTTATATTCGGATAATACAAGTAGCACGAAGTCATGGGTAATTAGCACGCTGACGGAATCTGCACGTAGCGGCAGTTTCCTGTAGCGAGAGGAGCACCGATATTAAATGATACGTCCTAACAGCTCCAATATAGATAGCCTTTTTCTAATTATCCACCTCTTTGCCATGCTAAAGCTAGCAGAAAGAGCAACGCGCAGAGCACGCCAGAGGGATGAGCATAACAGCACCGCGGAGCCTACCTGATGAAATCCCCTATTTATCTCGGCCCCACCAGGTAGCGTCAGCATACTTACCGCAGACGCTGTAATAAACCATAACCTGTCCAGCAACGAGGAGCGGCATTCATTCGCTTTACAGCCCGGCCGTATCGCACAGAATCTCCACACGCTCCATGACAGGAAAGGACTCTCACTTCAACTGTTACAGCCTACAAAGCAGTACGTCATGTGTTCTGGCCCCAGGTAGCAGAAAGCACATCACTAGCCAACCCTTTATATGGCCCCTATATTACGATGTCACCTGACCCTTCATTTACCATAGGCACCTTCTCTGCAAAACCAGACTCCCTGAGAAAGCCATGTCGTGTCTCGCATACAGTTGGCCAAAACTAAATCTCGCTACGGACTAACCCTACTCCCCAACGGCGGTGGCCAAGGCTAGATGTAGCGTTCCTGGCACTGTGCACTAGATTCTCAATTAGAAAGCGAAGTTCTTAGCATTTTTCCGTTTTTTTCTTCTTCCCTTTTTTCCACCCTTTCCCCCCTTTTTTTTCTTTTTCACTCCATTTTTTACCCTTTTTCTTTTTTTCTTCTTCCCCTTTTCTTATTTCCCCCCCCGTTACTTTTTTCCCCCATGCATGTGCATGAATTCCCAATAGAAAAGGGTTTTAGCGTGTTTTTTTTTTTTGGGGGTCGGGGCGGCGTGGCGTGGAACCAGCTCACATTAAATGAGCGTAGTCGACAGTGAGGAGCCCTCTCCTGTACAGCTCCCATTCTGCAGACTGAAAGTGAGATGGTGATTGGTTGATTCCTCTGCTTTGCTGGCAGTTAAGCTAACATGTGGAGCTGCACAATGTTTCTCTGTTTTAGAAGCCAATTTGTGTGGGCGGAGCAAGAGACATCAGCCTTGTGATTGGTCAGGGCAATGCTAATGGAAGTGTTGCCCATAATACGGACCGCCCAGTTTACAAGGGGAGGTAAGAAGTAAGGTAAACCATGTGGGTCAGTTATTAAACTCTGGGGAGATAGTCAATAGCCAGCTTATCTAGAACCAAACCACAGATTTAGGTTCCATGGAGCTTTAACACACAAGTCCAAAAAACATCTAGTCTTTCACAGAAATGCTAACCCATTAGGACTGGAATCTCTATAAGGCATTAGACTGACTCGGAGTCACCAGTGAGTACCTGAGGAGGCACCAGGCCCGAGCAGGCCTCCTGTGAGCTGGGAGAAACTGAACCTGAGGAAGAAGGGATGGGGAAGTCCCTTATTTTTATTACTGCCATTCCGCTGTCGTGCCTGCAGTTACAGTAATAACAAGCTTCCTGCCGTCTCCTTCCTAAAGCCTTTGTTTGTGGTTTCACTCGCGAGCGGGACATGCAAGCAGTGTCAATCAAAACAGAACTGTGTGTGCCTGGCTTTGTAATGTTCAGTTCAGATTATATAACCTTTTTAGGGAGAAGTGCCGAGAGGAACCCGATTCCGAACACTCCTCCGGACGGATACAGGTTATACAGATGGTTTACTTAAAGGGCGCATATCATGTAAAATCAGGTACTATCTATCTATCTATCTATCTATCTATCTATCTATCTATCTATCTATCTATCTATATATATATCTATCTATCTATCTATCTATCAATCTATCTATCTGTCTATCTATCTATCTGTCTATCTGTCTGTCTGTCTGTCTATCTATCTATCTATCTATCTATCTATCTATCTATCTATCTATCTATCTATCTGTCTATCCATCTATATATCTATATATCTGTCTGTCTGTCTGTCTATCTGTCTGTCTATCTGTCTATCTATCTATCTGTCTGTCTGTCTGTCTGTCTGTGTATCTATCTATCTATCTATCTATCTATCTATCTATCTATATATATATTTATCTGTCTATCTGTCTGTCTATCTGTCTATATATCTATATATCTATCTGTCTATCTATCTATATATCTATCTGTCTGTCTATCTGTCTATCTATCTATCTATCTATCTATCTATCTATCTATCTGTCTATCTGTCTATCTGTCTATCTATCTATCTATCTATCTGTCTATCTATCTATCTATCTATCTGTCTATCTATCTATCTATCTGTCTATCTATATATCTATCTGTCTATCTATCTATCTATCTATCTATCTATCTACCTCTCTAAACACATTTACACACATGGAGTGTGCTTTAGTCTGCTTCCTGAGCGAGGCCAGAGAGAACGGTGGTCATGTACAGAAAGACACAGCCTGTGTAGTTGTTAGTAAGAGAGACCGCTCATGTAAACATCGATTACGACTGACTTTGGTACATAACCTGATCTGCACGTTATACGTGGACCCCAGATGGAAAAGAGAACCCACAGGAGGTGGTCCCGTTAACAGCTCGAGAGCCACACAGTGTTTAGTATGGTGGAGGCATCGTTTAATCAGGGCTTCTGAGTATCAGTGCTTCACAAGCCTGTTCAGAAAATCTAAACTCAGACTAAACCCCCGACTTGTTCCTGTTTGGTGGTGCTTCCCTCCCTTCAGAGCACCTGTGACTAACTGTGCGCTCATCACTCACCCCGAGAGCAGACAGGGAAGGTATATTTTCTGAATTATTAACCCAGAGGTCAGAGGTTAGGTCACAGGTCAAAAGAAGGCTCCTCACAAAGGCGGTCCTGATGGGAACCAGCAGGTTTTGAAGTGGCAGTTCAGCGGAGAACATCTCATTTACACCACACAGACAAAGGGCCGAGCGGCGCTCAGGCTTCCAGGAGCTTCAGCCAGGCTAGCGCTCTCTAGTGCATGTTTAGAGATCACCGGTATCGCCACTCTGCGCCACTCTGCGCCACTAGCCACGTAAATAAGAGACACTGAGCACAGTCTGATGTGAGTGGCACCATGCTGTTAGCTGCACTGGCCTGTGAGTTAGGGTGGCCACACATCCGGCATCACGCCGGACAGTCCCAGTCCTCCATCTGACGTAGTACCTACACCTATTAGTCCTCTTTTCGGGATGAGCTATTAATAATCTTCACTCGCCAACAAAATTACCTCCGTATCAGAAGACATACCTTGCATTTCATTGGCTGAATAAGGTCATGTGACATTGTGACTCGCCATTGTGATCAGCCCTCTAAATGCTGGTCAGTAAGTAATCTCCCGTCTGACTGACGAATGCCACCCCTTCCACCCGGTTAGGGCAGTAAAGCATCGTGTATGTGTTATATGGGTTAGGTTATGGTTTTAATTCTGCTCTCGTCTCGTGACTGAGCGCTCTGTCCTCCTCGAGCCCTGAAAGTGGACACCCAACTGTAAATAGTCCTAATGTAAAGAACCTGCTCTGGCTCGTCCTCCTCAGGTCGGAGGTAGAACCTGGGGGTTCTGCCACATGGCCATGTTAGACTCAGAAAGTGAATTGCTTCCTAAGTGCTCCTCTATGAGCAGGAATGTTCTCCCTCCCAATCCATACTAGCTCAAATTTAGGATTGTCTACGTCCTGCCAAGTGTCTGTGTAAATATCTCCAGTACAACTGCCTGAGTATGTCAGAGCTGCTGCTCTCCCACACACCCGCCGTGGCCTGCCAAACTGAGCAGATTTCGCTCGTCAGGCACCCAAAGCCGCTCGTGCTGCCCCTGTCCTGCTGTCCGGAGTGCGGAGTCATAAGGGGACAGAAACAGGCTGTGTGTAAAACCGAGAGTGTCGTATCCAGTCTAGTTACGCTCCGGGTCTAACCTGCAGCTTCTGCTTCACCAGAGAGTCTACCTGCGCACAGCCGTTAGGCCCAGCGGCCTGCTGACAGACGCTGAGGTGTGGGGTTAGTCACGTTAGACTGAATTTCGCCCCGAATGGACTGCAGCGACGACAGTCACGGCTTTCCATTGCACAGGGACGGGGTTGGTTCACTGATTGCATGCTGTGGAATTACAGAAGTGTTTGTTGGAGGCCTCGTGATCAGAAGGAAGGTGGTGGGTCCTAACCGGCTCCAGCCCATACGACAGAAGGAGGATATAACTAGCCTTACTGAGGATCCATGTGTGGATCCATACTAACTCAAAACACATGGTGGCGTATTGATCTGGATATGCTGACGTTATCTCCACCCTCCTTCAGAGCTGGTGTGGGTATAAATAGCAGGGGCGGGCGGTAATGGAGTGAGAGTAATTGGTTACGGTACTTAAGTACTTCTCCGTGTATCTGTACTGAAGTGATTCCGCTCTGGGGGTCTTTCAACTCCACTACAGCTCAGAGTCTAACATCTGACTGTAACTACACTACGGTCAGATTGGCCCTCCCCTTCGGCTTATATGAGCATACAAACATCACATGTCCAATGAGAGAGGTGTGAAGCAAGCTCACCAATCAGGGTACAGCAGGAAGTGAGCCCACCAATCAGGGTACAGCAGGAAGCAAGCCCACCAATCAGGGTACAGCAGGAAGTGAGCTCACCAATCAGGGTACAGCAGGAAGTGAGCTCACCAATCAGGGTACAGCAGGAAGCTAGTCTACCAATCAGGGTACAGCAGGAAGCTAGTCTACCAATCAGGGTACAGAAGAAAGCAGACCCAGATCTGAAGATACATACTTTAGTACTGGTACTCTACATACTTCAGTACATCTGAAGGTACATACTTTAGTACTGTTACTCTCCATACTTCAGTACATCTGAAGGTACATACTTTAGTACTGTTACTCTCCATACTTAAGTACGTCTGAAGGTACATACTTTAGTATTGTTACTCTCCATACTTAAGTACATCTGAAGGTACATACTTTAGTACTGTTACTCTCCATACTTAAGTACGTCTGAAGGTACATACTTTAGTACTGGTACTCTGCATACTTCAGTACATCTGAAGATACATACTTTAGTACTGTTACTCTCCATACTTAAGTACACCTGAAGGTACATACTTTAGTACTGTTACTCTCCATACTTCAGTACATCTGAAGGTACATACTTTAGTACTGTTACTCTACATACTTAAGTACATCTGAAGGTACATACTTTAGTACTGGTACTCTCCATACTTAAGTACATCTGAAGATACATACTTTAGTACTGGTACTCTACATACTTAAGTACATCTGAAGGTACATACTTTAGTACTGGTACTCTCCATACTTCAGTACATCTGAAGGTACATACTTTAGTACTGTTACTCTACATACTTAAGTACATCTGAAGGTACATACTTTAGTACTGGTACTCTCCATACTTAAGTACATCTGAAGATACATACTTTAGTACTGGTACTCTACATACTTAAGTACATCTGAAGGTACATACTTTAGTACTGGTACTCCAGTGGAGGACTAAAGGGAGGAACCCACACATCTACTCTCAGGTACATGGTTTGTGTATGACTAGTAAAACCTAATAGGTCTGATGATACATTGTGTGAGTCGTGTTCTACAGTTTGAAGTTCTAGATAAGATTATCTGTGGGTACTCGAACTCGTGTAGGGGTCTCCACAGAGACTGCATTTACACAGGCCTCAGAAATGTCTGGAACGCCCCGGGGACAGGAAGCACACAAGCACCAGCTTCTGGACATGCCCACCAGCTTTCCTACGCCTGTGTGCGTCTGAAGCCTGCGAGGCTGATGTGTCAGAAGCAGCTCTCAGTGGGGTTGGACATGCCAAAGCATGTTCCCCTTTCACACAGAGCCTTCAGAGGCCAGCGAGAGAGGAGTTCCTACAGACACACGGCATTCCACATCGGCCTCAGACCCCTAATCCTCAGCCTGAGACAGCTAAACTTCCTCTCTGAGCCACAAACAACATCCGCGCTGGAACGTACAGCATGGTATAGTGATAGACCTGCGAGAGGTATCCAACCAGACACGCTCTTTAATCGCCAAGACAGGTTTAGCTTCTGAAACGTGCTTCTGTAGTCTTAACACTGAACACTAGGGTTAGCTCGTTAGCATGGTGCTAACCGCATGCCTAAACCATCAAACAGTTTGCATCAGTCTGTGTTCAGCTGAGTAATCACTACACAGAGGTGACTAGTCTGGGAACCAGGCTCCTTTTATCAGGTCATATGGACATGAGTATATTAGCATAGCTAATGATGGTTAATGGTGGTTAGCATCACGCTGATTAGAAAGCATTAGCCTCTGGTACCTATTAGGTTCGAAACTACAGCGTACAGACTCAACAAGCAAGCTTTAGACGCGACCTTAGCTGGGAACCTTGTGGGGCCGGACAGTTTGATGTGAGGGCGTATGCATGCAGTTAGCACCATGCTGTCTGTTGTTGGATTAGCCTATGTTGACTTGTTAACAGACACGATCTTGGCTGACAAACTAAGGGGTGAGAACTTCAAACTGTCAAACTGTGCTCAGTGTCCGGCCCCCGGGTTTCCACTGCTCAGTTTGAGGCATGCAATTAGCACCATGCTATCTGTTTTTGTTAGCTGGATTAGCCTATGTTAACTTCAGGCATGATCTTGGCTGACTAACTAAGCGCTGGTGAACACAGTCAGTTCTCCCGGCTCTGAGTCATGTACGTAGATTCCCTGGAATCGTAGCACGCCACCCTCTGTGCAGTCAGTGACGTTTCACCTCTGCATCAAGACGAGTTCCGTCTTCCAGCCTCATACAAAGGAGCCACCAGGGGGTCTTTCTGTGAGGCTCCAGCCAAGCACAGGCCCTTCCGTGGGGGGTCTATATTCAGCCCACTCTGCTGTCACGAACAGCGGCCGTCACAAACAGCGCCCGTCACAAACAGCGCCCGTCACAAACAGCGCCCGTCACAGGCCTCGGGAGCAGCTTTAAATATTGACTTTTAATTAGTCTGGATTATTTCCAGTGCTCCGCCAGAACCGACGAGTCATTAAGCCCTCTCTGAGCGCGGATCAACACGTCACCAGGCAGAGACACCACTGCATCATGCGTCCACTGGGCTTCACCTTTAGCTACATTAGCTTCCTATCAGCGCTCTGTCTAATAAACACCCACTGAACTTCTGCATGGAGCTTCCAGGAACCCTCGCCATCCCGAAGCATCTGGTCCAGGAAGCAGGTGCAGCCCAAGCCCAATGAAACAGGGCTCTGTGAAAAAGACGTCACCATGAAGACACCGTGTGCTGCAACAGAACCCTGTTCACTCCGGGTCGCTTTATGGGATTAGTGTCCGGACCGTATCCTGATAAGGTTTTATCCACATGATTTGATACTTGGTATGTATCTCCAGGTAGTCCTCCAGGAAATCCGACGGCTCTACGGGACGGAATACGCAAGTCCGCTTGTTACGCAGCAGCTCACCACCATCTGTTTATCCGTCCCGCCTCGTCCTGTGCTGGGATACACATGGATGCGTTACTCTGCACACATTAAGTGGGCGGGTCAGGTTTGTATTTGCCTCTGTGGTAAATGTGTGCACTTGTATGTAGTTTGGTCTCCAGATGTCTGTCAGCATCAGTGGTATCTTCACAGATGCTATGAATGCTATGCTATGAACTCTAATAACCCCTATACCAACACACCGTAGATTATTTCCATGAACAGTCTGAGGGGTCGACTCGTCAGACCGCGACACACGTCTCCACTGAGCATCAGTCGGTTTCAGGTGAGCTGGAGTCAGCAGTGCTTCACATCCTTGGGGTCTTTTGTTGAGGACCCATACTCACTCATAGCCAAGCATGACTACATCATCTGATTCAGATGTTAGCGTAGCATATTAGCATTTCACAGAACTGTCTTCTGTTCAGGGTTCATTCAGCCCTGTCTACAGAAAGCCATGCACACCAGAAGCAGCTGCCCTTTACTACGTGCGGAGATTTCATGGGGACTGGAAATAGAAATAGAAATTAAAAATAGAAATAGCCCACAACTGCTTGAAATGAACAGAAACATGTACAGTGGCAGTGAAGAAGGTTCTAGGGTTCTCCTGTGAAGCTGTTCTCTGGACAGTGGCTGGGTGAAGTTCATTTGTGCAGTCATGATGGAAAAGTGCCAAGGGCAGTCTGCCAGCTATCACCAGGCTAATGCTAACACTAGGGCTAAGATAAACCCAGTACAGTCCAAACAGCACGGTGCTACTGTGTTGTGCGTTCCCTAAAAGGAGGGGCGTGGCTTGCAAAGCGCCATCACTGTAAGAGCCGACATGGGGCGTGGTTTCACATAGCCCCTCCCCTCTGCAGGAGTTCTAGCTGCTCCTCTCTCTCTCTCCATTCAGTCTGGTGCACTCTGCTCACCGCAGCACGCGCGCTGCTCCTGCTACCTGTCGGATGTGGATTTGTGGATTAGACCCTGTGCTTCCTGTGCGCCTGATCGGATCTGATCGGATCCGGACTGGGATTGTATCCTGCTGTGGCTATTTTGATCCCGATGACTGTTCCCGGGAGGAACTGAGGAGTCCAGGTAAGCTGCGGCTGGACGTGTGCGGGGTAATCGGACGCTGCTGTAATCTGATCTAATCTCATTTCTAGAGGACTCCAAACCACATTCCATCAGCTTCGCGTGTGGTTCGGGAAATCAACGACAGCGGGAGGCAACTGGAAACCAAAACACGTGGTGTTTTTTTCTTTTGGCACCCGTTTTCCTGCGAGTCCCGCCCCTCCTGTGCTGTGATTGGCCCGTACGCTCCTCCGTTCTGTGCTCGGATTGGCTAGTAGTTCCCCCTCACGCGCAGTCCGCCTAGCGGGCTTGCCGGAAAACGGGCGGTTCCAGCAGTGTAATGCAGCCAGCCCGTGTCAGCGGGGGGCTTTAATGGACAGACCTCCAGTTACAGACCCTGTAGACCCAAAAGGACTGGGTACAGGCTTTTGGGTTTATGTGGTTCAGGTAGTTTGTGGTTTTGGCTCTGATTGGGTGTTGGATCGTTGGACTGACAGGTGTCAGTCAGGTGGAGTGTCCCCCTAAAGTCCACAGTGCTCTCCAGTTTTAAAGGGACAGTCTGGTGGGTTTTCCTGATGACCTGGTCTCTGTGTGCTGCATCTGGAGCATATGACCAGGCAGTCCAGACAGCAGATTCCCCGAGACCAGCCCGAGACCAGCCCCAGACCAGCCCCAGACCAGCCCCAGACCAGCCCCAGACCAGCCCCAGACCAGCCCCAGACCAGCCCGAGCTAAACCCACAGCGTGAGGTGGAGCCCCTTCATTGTTCACCGGAGTAGTGAGCTGCTGAGTGTCGGTGTAACTGAAGCCTCACCCTTCTCTTGTTTGGGCTGGGGACTTGTCAAACCTGCAGCCAGCGAGTCTCACAGCAGGAGCGGACTGGCCCCGAGCACACACCGAGGGGCAGTGTGGGGCAGTGTGGGGCAGTGTGGGGCAGTTAACTCTGGCTGGGCCATTTTTCCTTCAGACAGTTTGGGTCATTAGGGTGCGCGACTACGACAAGCTCGTGACTGGGTGATGTGGGGTGGTGTGGGGTGATGTAGGGTGATGTGGGGTGATGTGTGGGGTGATGTGGGGTGATGTGGGGTGATTGACATTCCGCTCATATGAAGCTCTGAGTGTTATGTTTGAACAGGTACAGTGAGGCTTTAATAACGCGTTAACCTGTAGAAGTTCAAAGGGGAGTTCCACTCCTGCCCACTCCTGTACAGGTACATATACTCACGAATATGATCAGACCCCTCTGAAGAAATCTGTTACCATGGCAATGATAGAATTCAGCTGAGTTCTTTGAACAGTTGCTGGACTTCCCCTTTACCGCACACTAAGGAGTGTGGTCTGCGGCGATGTTTTGGTGCAGCGTGCCGGATGGAACGCTCCGACCTTCACGGGTTCCGTAAAGACGCCTGGATAGGTTCTCCGCCTCAGCTTTGTTAAGTAAACACACTCGCACTGACAGCACAGGATTCCAGTTCTAGATCACCACATTCCTGAGCTGTGGTCAGGCCACCGTGCTTCAGCGCCTGTGGCACACCTTCGGTTCCCCTAAAGAACCTTTCAGTGAGTGTTAAACCCAGCACCGGGGTTTTTCTTTGAACTGTACCTCCAAGAACCACGCCGGAACCTGTACACTGAAAAGTTATATAGAGTTCTGAGTGTGTAGAACCATACGTTCCAGGAAGTGTATACCCTTAAAATAAAAGTAGAACCTTATCTCCAAACCAGGAACCATTTACAGGCCTCAGTGTTAGAACCCTTAGTGTAGAACCGTACCTCCAAACTAAAAAACATTTAGCAAGCTTCATTTCTAAAAGTGGCCAAGAACCATTTAGGAACCCGTGTAGTTTTGATGGTTTAGAACCATATGTCCCAGCCTAGAACTATTTAGGATCCTAGGAGTGTAGAACCAGGTTTAGAACCATACCTCCAGGAGGAGAACTGTTTGGAAACCTTAAGAACCTTTAGGAACCTTTGTTTTTAAGAGTGAACCTACAGTACCCATTTAGGAACCTTTACGTGTAAGAGAGTAGTCTAGAACCTTCCACTAGTACACCATGACTGGAGTCTAAGCCCATGTGTTAGGAGCACGGCTGCTGTGAGTGTGATTGTTCTCGCGCTGATCCTGTCGGGAGAGTGAGGGTTAGAACCGCACGGTTCTCCCGGATGACTCACAGCTGCTGAAGCGAGGGGTTAATGAATCTGCTGCTGCGATATCAGACGGTGGCACGGAACTGGAGGCGACCCGCCGTGCGGAACGCGGCGGCGAAGGCTCGGCTTGCTGGCAGCCGGTGTCAGGCTGGCTGGTGATTTGTTTGATCTGCTGGTGGGCCGTGTTTGATGGGTGGGGTGGTGTTGCCTCAGAGCCTGAATCAGGTTCCTGTGACGAAACTAAAAACAGTGGCCCGGGGACAAAGGTAAAGAGCTGCGCCCAGTTTCAGCTCCTACTGCTCCTGCTACCGCCGCCGCCGCCGCTGCTGCGGGACTCGGGGTCAGGGGACAGTGGGTGGAGCGATCCGGGGTCAGGTCAGGACTCACAGGCGTCCTGACCTGGAGTTTGGGAATGGAGGAATGGAGTTTGGTTCTCGGAGAACCACAGGGCTCGTTTTAACGTGACGGAGTTCACAGTGCACCAGCAGACGGTGTGCACGCTGGGATGGGCACCGGACAGTTAAAGGGCCATTCCACCAAAATACGTTCAACAGTGCAGACCTGGGGTCATTCAGGGGAGTCACAACTGGTGGTGGGAACCAGGGTTCTCCATGTCTAGAACACACATATAAACCTCTTGTTATTGACTATCTAGAACCCTCAGTGAACCTACACATGTGTACACAAGTGTGTATAAGGAATGTTGGTGATGAAAACCTGGAAATACTAAGTTCCTTTGGGGGACTATTTGACCTCACAGCGCCCTGCAGCATGTATCCCTCCACCATGAATGGAGTTTAAGGCTGAGATCTTCTCCACACTATCATAAACAGCGTCTCAGACATCAGGCAGCGTATTCAGAACCACCTCCTGTAGGAACTTCCTGTGAGGGAGCTTTTAGAGGGGACGTCTGGTTACCTTCACTAACACTGCGAACGGTTCTGTCTGTATCTGGGGTGGAGCGCTCCGAACCCAGTCTGTAGAACTTGGTTGTTTATTTTGGGTGTTTATTGATCTGTATTTGTCAGTAAGGAACATAAAGCACCGTATGCACGGGGTACAGGATCGCGCTGCGGGCCGGATGGAGTAGAGGAGGAGTGAGCGGTGTGCAGTCGTGTTACTGACGTGTGTGATTTGATTGTATGTGCCGGTTCTAGTGTTCCATGTAATGATGATAACGGACCCCACCAGAAAGAGAGGTGTGAGTTTCCGCACCGTGGGGTGTGTGGGCGGTGTGTGGACGGTGTGTGGGCGGTGTGTGGACGGTGTGTGGGCGGTGTGTGGACGGTGTGTGAGGAGGCATGGTTGGACACTGTTGTGGTGTGAAGCTCACCATGGTGTGAACCCCCCCTCCACCTCCAGTGCATACCAGGCATTCCGGAGAAGGTTCCTTCGCTTCTCTGTTGGGACGTGAGAAAGTTTTCCAAATTCCACACCACGGATCCTGAAGGTCCGCAGGCCTTAGAGCCCGTCTCTAATTTGGGAACGCTGGGAGGAAAAGGGCAGGGTTCGGATTTAGAGCTGTGCAGAAAGGGGTTGGATTTCAGGATTGATGATCTCCTCAGGTTATTGATTATCTGCTCATAATCAGAGGACACGGATCTCCCTCCGGAACCGAGCCTCACGGGCCAAAGAAGAACCACCGCTCGCTCTACCCTACTCTCTGTCTACCTGTCCGCCTGTCTGTTTCTGTCTGTCTGTCTGTCTGTCTGTTTATCTATCTGTCTGTCTGTCTGTTTATCTATCTGTCTGTCTGCCTGTCTGTTTATCTGTCTGTCTGCCTGTCTGTTTATCTGTGTCTGTTTACCTGTCTGCCTGTCTGTCTGTTTACCTGTCTGCCTGTCTGTCTGTTTACCTGTCTGCCTGTCTGTCTGTTTATCTGTCCGCCTGTCTGTCTGTTTATCTGTCTGTCTGTTTGTCTAGTTCTCTGCATGTCTGCTTGTCTCTCTGTTCGTATGTGTCTGTCTGTCTGTCTGTCTGTTCTTCTTCTCTGTCCGCTTCTGTCTGTCTCTTGTTCTTCTTCTGTCTGTCTGTTTTCTTCTAGTTCTCTTCTTCTTGTCTGCATGTTCTTCTCTGTCTTCTTCTTCTTCTTCTTCTTCTTCTTCCTCTGTCTGTCTGCTTGTGTCTGTCTGCCTGTCTGTCTGTTTATCTGTCCGCCTGTCTGTCTGTTTATCTGTCTGTCTGTTTGTCTAGTTCTCTGCTTGTCTGCATGTCTCTCTGTCCGTATGTGTCTGTCTGCTTGTGTCTGTCTGCCTGTCTGTCTTGTTCTAGCCCTGAGGGTGATGAGAGTTCTAATACTGATTACACTGACAGCAGGAAGTACTCTTGGGCGGTTGGGATACGGGCTGGCCCGGCTCAGCGCCGCCTCTAAACGATCCAGGGCTCTGTTTCAGTACACCAGTGTTCTGACTGGTCAGTGGACTGGGCTGCCCGGTCCTTCAGCAGCGGCAGGGTTAATAGTTTACTGGCACAGGGAAGCCCATTCATCCGGACTCAGGCCCGTCAGTCTCCGGCAGGCCACCGAGCCCTTTAACAGGTCACTTCTTCTTCCTCTCCTCCTTCTTCTCTTTCTTCTTTCTCTTCTTCTTCTCCTTCCTCTTCTTCTTCTTCCTCTTCTCCTTCTTCTCTTTCTTCTTCCTCTTCTTCTTCTCCTCTCTCTTCTTCTTCTTCCTCTTCTCCTTCTTCTCTTTCTTCTTCCTCTTCTTCTTCTTCTTCTCCTTCTTCTTCTTTTTGTTTTTGTTTTTGTTGTTTTTCAGCCGAAGCCCGTTATTAATTCAGCTGATGTGTGAAAGTGTTTGGAGGACACACTATGCAGGTGTGGTAGTTAGTTGTTTGGTAGCATGTTAAACCGCTCTGGAGCTGATTCGGGATGCAGCTTGTTGCCACAGTGATGCGGCCCGGTCCAGTTTAAAGTGCGCTGGCTAGGCCGAGCCCTTCTTCCTCTGACTGTCCTGTTCTGTCCCTTTCTCCTCAGATTTCTCCCGCGGTGAAGTGTGCACGATGTCCATAGGCCTCCACCTCTGCTCCATCGGCTCCGCCCGACAGTGACCCACAGGTAGTCCTGGGCTAGCGGGACGTGCAGGTTCCCGTTAAAATGTCTGCGTGCGGCGAGTTTGCTGAACACGTGTGGAAACCTGGCTCGTGTAAGAACTGCTTCCACCCGCGCAGCGCCCACAAGCAGACGGAGCCGGCCGGCAGCGTCTGCCGAAGCCTCTGTGCCAGGACCAGCGTGGCCGGGGACGAGGAGGATGGGGGCTCCTCGCCCTCTCCCTACAGCAAGCCCACCATCGCCGTCCGGCCGACCATGATGAACACAGACTCGAATGAAAGCGTGTTGCATGTCAGCATGAACTCGAATCAGGTAAAGAACTCATTGGTGAAATCCCGGAATGCCATGTTTCCCATGTTTCCGAGTGATTGGTTTAGTAGGTTAGTGTGAGGTGGGTTAGGAGGAGCTCAGATTGGGATGGGTGTTAGCTCGTTACTGGCCTGGGAGGAGGGAGGAGCTGATAAGGCTGATAAGAGGGGCGTGGTCCGTTTTATGAACAGGGGACGGAGTGAACTCTGTAGCACCGCTAAGCTATGTGGCCCAGCGCAGTGCAGCGCAGCCATGCATGAGTGTAGCACCGTATAGGATCTACAGGGAGTTCCTCTAATCTCATGCAGCGCCATCTGTCACCACGACCGGCTCTCCCTCTCAACACAGGGAGGCCAATTAGTGAACCGTGTTGGGTCACGGCAGGTGTAAGAACCTGGGAGTAACGGTACCAGAACCGGAGGAATGCCTGGAGTGGTTTTCTACTCGTCCTGTAAGCCCAGCGCTGTGTGAGTGAGTGAGTGAGTGAGTGAGTGAGTGAGTGAGTGAGTGAGTGAGTGAGTGAGTGAGTGAGTGAGTGAGTGAGTGAGTGAGTGAGTGAGTGAGTGAGTGAGTGAGTGAGTGTCTCTCTCTCTCTCTGTCTCTCTCTATATATATATCTCTCTCTCTGTTCTCTCTCTCTCTCTCTCTGTTCTCTCTGTTCTCTCTCTCTCTCTCTGTTCTCTCTCTCTCTCTCTCTCTCTCTCTCTCTGTTCTCTCTCCTCTCTTTCTCTGTTCTCTTTCTCTCTCTCTCTCTCTGTTCTCTCTCTCTCTCTCTCTCTCTCTCTCTCTCTCTCTCTCTGTTCTCTCTCTCTCTCTCTCTCTCTCTCTCTCTCTCTCTCTCTCTCTCTCTGTGTGTTCTCTCTCTCTCTCTCTCTCTCTCTCTCTCTCTCTCTCTCTCTCTCTCTCTCTGTTGGGACAGAGAGTCCAGGGCTAGATGAAAGCCTGTCTCCTGTACTGTAGGTTCTGATACTGAGTATTCTGAAGCGTACAGGTAGAAGCAGCTGATGTCATAATTGACACATGTCACTCATAAATCCTTTGTGGTACACTTGACTATTGGGGTGTGCGTTTCCCGACTGCTGTCCTTGTGTTCCAGGAGAGCCAGAAGAGCCCCGGTGGACTGAAGGCGATTCTGGACCTGGCTCCTCTATACATAGACAGCAATGGCTGCAGCAAGGCCCTGCGGGAGGCGGTGCTGCAGAACAGCGTCTCGGGCAAACTGGACTATCCTAGCAGGTTTTCCCCATGTGCGCTCTCCCCCACGCGTTTCCCCAAAGACTCTGTGATCGCCAGCAGCGTCTTCGTGACCCAGGAAGACGGCCACAGCCCTCAGAGTCCAAAGGGTAATGGGAATGGTGACTCTTACCCGCCACAGGTGGCCAAAACGTCCAAAAGCACTTACACAGGTCCGCAGGACTTCATTCTTCACCATCAGGGACAGAGGACACTTTCAGAGACCTTAGGGTCACCCGTACCGGACACGCAGGCACCTCCCGGGATGGTGGCCATAACGAGCGTGTCGGGACGTGGCGTGAACTGTGTGAACAGGGACGGACAGAGTGCTTCG
>JAMWET010001985.1:472500-519286 GCA_024036415.1 Prochilodus magdalenae | reverse complement strand
GAGTGGTAGCATATATAAGGTAAAAAATATAGGTCCTAGGACAGATCCCTGTGGAACACCAAGCTGTACTTTTGTGTGAGTGGACGATTGACCGTTTATATTTACAAATTGATAGCGGTCGCTTAAGTAAGATCTGAACCATGAAAGAGCTTTTCCTTTTACTCCAACAAGGTTTTCCAGCCTATCCAGTAGGATGGCGTGATCTATTGTGTCAAATGCTGTACTAAGATCCAGTAGGACCAGAAAGGACAAGTTACCTCTGTCAGAGAATACTAAAAGATCGTTTACAATTTTCACCAGTGCTGTCTCTGTGCTATGATGAGGCCTAAATCCAGACTGGAATTTTTCATGTATGTTGTTCCTGTGCAGATAGGAGCTTAACTGTTGTGCTACAGCTTTCTCTAAAATCTTTGATATAAATGGAAGATTTGAAATGGGTCTGTAGTTTGCTAGCTCATAGGGATCAAGATAAGGTTTCTTAATTAAAGCCTTAATTACCGCTAATTTAAGGGATTTTGGGACGTAACCAAAGCTAAGAGATGAGTTTATTATAGACAGAAGAGGCGTGGTTATTTCTGGCAGAACTTTCTTCAGTAAACTAGTCGGAACTTGATCTAGTATGCATGTAGACGATTTTGAGGATGAAATGATTTGAAATAGCTCCCTTTGTTGGAGTAGAGAAAAAAATTCCAGGGAGGTACACTTGAAGCTGTTATCTGTCTATTTTGTATTTTTAGCCTAATTGTTTAAATTTTGTTATTGAAGAAATTCATAAAGACATTGCTACTGTATGTTAACAGTATCCGGGGTTCAGTCGCAGATTGACTCCTGGTTAATTTAGAGATTGTGCTAAATAATAATCTTGGATTATTTTTGTTATTATCGATCAGGGAAGACAGATAAGCTCATCGTGCTACACTTAGAGCTTTTCTATAGTCTATGAGGCTATCCTTCCAGACAGACTGGAATACTTCAGGTTCAGTCAGGCGCCATTTATGCTCTAGCTGTCTGACAGTCTGTTTTAGAGCTCGAGTGTGATCATTATACCATGGAGTAAGTTTCTTCTGCCTGATTCTTTAAACGTTTTAATGGAGCCACTTTATTTAAAGTAGAGTGAAAAGTGTCCCCCAAGCATTGGGTAAGAATATCTAGATCAGTGGGTTCAGACAGACAGCTAATAGTATTTGACAGCTCTGGGAGGTTTTCGATAAAGCTACGAGGTGTAGAGGATGTCATAACGCGCTTAACACAGTACTGTGTGGCTAAACCTATAGTATGACTGAAGCTGATTTCGTATGAGATTAGATGATGATCTGAGACTGCTGTGGTCTGAGGGAGTATAGTTAGATTATCTAGGTTCACTCCGAAGGCTAAAATTAAATCCAGAGTGTGGCTACAATAATGAGTTGGTCCCATTATATTCTGAGTAGAGATGCATGAATACCGATACTGGTATCGGGTATTTGCCTGATACGGTGGCCATTTACTCGTAATCGGAAACGAGGCTCCGATACCAACATCGGATACCAACATCGGATACCTTGTGTCTAGTGGACGTCAGCTACGTTATGCTAATGAGCAGACAACTCAAAATGTCTGCAATCTGGAATTATTTCACAATCAGTGATGACAACCCAAGCAAAGCAGAAGTGACCTGATACAACATCTTAAAATGAAACACAAAACTCAGCACGAGGAGTTCACTGCTAACGGAACACGCCACTAACCAACACTGCAGCAAACGCTAGCTAGACGAGATAAACGCAAAGCGATTCCGTGGGTCCCACACAGGCCAAGCAATAGCAAGCACATTTTAGAAAGACTAGGCCATTCCTAAAGTTCTGTCCATGTCGTGGTTCGTGACAATGCTAAAGACATGATAAAGGCAATGGATGATGCTGGACTACCTAGCGTTTCATGCATTGCACACACACTTCAGCTGGCAGTAAATGAGGGTCTGCTTGCACAGTTCCAGAGATAAACAATAAGGTTGTCTATTCTATTTTAGAATGTCAAACAACAAATTATGTTAGAATCGTTTACTGTAGACTGTGTCGGTCTATAATTAATTTACATTTTATTCTCTGGACTACACTTCAAGCCTCTAAGGTCCGTGTGTAATGATGTCGCCAAAACATTCAACAAACTCTCATAAATAGTCAGCAAATTCCTGTAAGAATTCAGAATAGGGCCCTGGTGGCCTGTAGATTGTAATTAGTGAAAACGAGTGTTTTTTTAGTTCTTTGATCACATATATTAAGAAACAGAATTTTTCAGCCTGCTTTCTGGTTTATTCCTAAAGAACTGGAGAAAATTTGCCTGGGCTAATTGACACACCTCTTTAATATTAGCCTTAGTAATCTCTGACTGCCGCAGACGAACGTCATTAGTCCCTACCTTGGTACCAACTGCTACTGGTGCCCCTAAAGGAGGAGCTATTTTCACGTGTCGTAGAATAGAATGTCCTATAACCAGAGCTCTTTCAACAGGCTTCTTGGCGGGTGTTTCACCGAGGAGGGAAAACCAGTTTGACACGTGAACCGGGGAGGAGCGTTGCTCAAGTGGGGCCAGCTTTAGCATTCGCTTTAGCCTTAGCTTCAGCGTTAACTTTACCTCTATGCCGCCGAGACGCCACCCATTCGCCCCGCTGTGAGGGCTCTGCTGCCGGAGTCGAGGACGCGCTAACTCTCCCTGAGGCATCCGGAGCCTCTAGCTGAGAGTCTAAGCTCCGCTTACTGTTCCTGCTCTTTTCTAGGTTCCGGATGCACACCTCTAACTCTATAATCCTCTCTGTGATGATGTGAGGCATCGCACATCACAGAGTACCTATGTATTATACATTATAATTATGTACACTTACCTGTAACTGCTTAACTGGATAATGGTGAAAAGGGAACTGAAGGGTTCACCTTAGTTTTACCTTTTTAGGCGAACCCAACCTCTGTAGAAGAGGAGGGGAAAATTAGAGTAAGTGGAACAGAACAGACGGTGATTGTGAACTCCAGGATCCCCTCAGGCCACTAATGGTTTAGCCCGGGGGAGGGGTAACCTGTTTAAATGTGGTGTTACTGGGGGTACTGGGAGAGAGGTTCCGCTCTTTTCTAGATAGAGCATGGTTAGGGATCTGTGTGACTTTATAGTCATAAACCACAACACTCTTGCCAGTAGAGTATATCTTTGTCGTTTTATTTCTTTTTGTCCGTGTGTGAACGTGCGTTTTTCTGTAAATATGTAAGTAGTCTTCGTTGGTGTGTAAATAAAGGTGAAGGGGAAAAACTACTCTTGTGCATACCGCACCTTTTTCCAGACCTCTAGACTGTTCGCCCGACACTACCCATAAAGGGCGCCCCCTACCACGACTTTTGTCCGGTAGAAGGACGCGCTTTATCACAAATGGTGGCAGCGGCGTAGAGCTACGCTTCGTCAAACAGCGACGGTAGTTGGCTGGAGAACACAGGAGCTTCCACTTGGAGGAACGCACACTCTGGCGGCGAGACGACCAGTTCCGGCGTCCACCTCTAGGAGGCGATGGCTCCCAAGAAACCCCCAATCACCCAACGAGAACACACAATCAACAGCGAAGAAGAGGAATGCGAGCCGTCCTCAGCACAGAGACCCACGGAAAATGTTTCCGAGATCGCTAACCTGCGGCAGATGCTACAGGGATTCATCGACTCACAGCACCAGAAAGACGAGGAGCTGCAGAGAGAGGCGAGGAGGCAAGACCAGAGATGGCGCTCGCTACAGCACCAGTTCGGGCTCCTGCAGGAAGAAGTCCGGAAAGGTCAAAGGGGAGTGCAACAGGATCCGGAAGCTCAGCATTCAGAAACACCAACAGGTCAAGCGCACTCACGGATATACCGACCGGTGGTATCAGCGCACGAGAGAGAGGGAGAGCATAGAGGAGCACCGCTGATGGCGTGGCCAAGACTCCCGCAACTCAAAGACACAGACGATATCGAGCATTACTTCCTGATGTTCGAACGACTTGCACTAGCGGCTAGGTGGCCGAGAGCCGACTGGGCTTTTCATCTCGTCCCGTTGCTGGAAGGCAAAGCAAGAGCAGCCTATGTCGCTATGTGTGCAGATGAAATACATGACTTTAACGCTGTGAAAGAGGCAATTCTCCGGAAATTTGAAATCAACCCTGAGACGTATAGACAGCGTTTCCGCAAAGACACCGTTTTAGAAGATGAAACGCCAAAGGAGCTGTTTACAAGGCTCACGGGACTGTACGAGAGATGGATGCGGCCGAAGGGGAAGTCCAAAGATGAAATCGGACAGACCATCGTGCTGGAGCAGTTCCTGAACATGATCAACCCCGAGCTGAAGAGCTGGATTATGGAACGCAGCCCCGGGTCAGCAGCGCAGGCGATCGAAATGGCGGACGCGTACGTCGCAGCACGGCAGGCTGAAGGAAAGTTCCGGCTTGGGAAACCACACTCCAGCAAACAAACTAGTAAGTTTGAGAGACGTGATTATGGCGGTGGTTTTGATCAGCACAGGGGTACTTTTAAAACACAGTGGCACAAAAATAGTAAAAATCCAGCAGAAAAACCGAAAATCAGATGTTTTAGCTGCAACCAGATAGGTCATAAAAGCAGTGAATGCCAAAACCCACCCAGTAGTTCCAACCAACTGTGCTATATTCCTAGGAAAGAAAACTCCTTTAGCACACAGGAGAGCAATGAAGAAACCACGATAGCAGTCAAAATTAAAGGTAAAAAGTACAGGGCATTGATAGACACAGGGGCGAGTCAAACCCTAGTCACCCAATCTTGTTTAGAAAACCTGGAATACAGCCTTACTGGGAAATTAAGGGTTAAATGCATCCACGGGGATGAACAGGTTTATCCAACAACCGAAATTAACATCTCAATCAAAGGACAAACTTATCTGGTAAACGTAGGAGTTGTTCAAAACTCCCCATACGCTGTAATACTAGGTAGAGATATCCCTGTTTTAATTGACCTGCTAAATAAAAAGCAAGCAAACAAAGCTGAGGTTATGGTAATGACCAGACAGCAAAGCAAAAACACAGCTAAACAGACGGTGAAACTGCTCACTGAATTACCTTATGCTGTAAACCCCAAACAGAAAAAGTCTAAAATGGAAAAGAGGAAAGAAAAAGTAAAGGGAACCAAGATGTCAGAGAAGGTAGAGCTTCCAGGTGCTAGTGACATCAGCCTACCTACTACTTTTGAGCAATGTCAGAGCCAGGATGAGACATTGAAACCTCTTTTCAATAAATGTAAACAGTTTAGTGATAACCCAGAAGAAGGTTGCCATTTAACTGTTAAACATAATAAACTTTATAGAGTCACAGATAAAGGGGAACAACTGGTACTTCCACAGGGTCTTAGAGAGGAAGTGCTTAGAATGGGTCATTCAGACCCTTGGGCAGGGCACTTCGGCCAGGCCAAAACTTTTAGCCGAATAGCGCACAGGTTTTATTGGCCGGGTCAGTATGCTGATATAGTTAAATTCTGTAAAAACTGCCCAGAGTGTCAGCTCACAGCATACCAAAAGAAGTCAGACAGGGTGCCCATGGTAAACATGCCTATCATAGACGTTCCATTTTCACGCATAGCTATGGATGTAGTAGGACCATTACCCAGAACTAAAAACGGCAACCGCTACATTCTGGTCGTGTGTGACTATGCTACGAAATATCCAGAAGCTTTTGCTCTGAAAACAGTAAAAACACGCCAGATTGTTAATGCTCTTGTTCAGCTCATTTCCAGAGTAGGGATCCCGAGAGAGATATTGACAGATCAGGGCACAAATTTTACTTCAAAACAGATAAAAGCTGTGTACAACTTATTAGGCATTAAAGCTATCCATACCACGCCATATCACCCTCAAACTGACGGTTTAACAGAGCGCTTTAACCAGACATTGAAGCAGATCCTGAGGAAGCTTGCAAACAGCAACGGAACGGACTGGGACGCATGGCTACCGTTTGCTCTGTTTGCATACCGTGAAGTACCCCAAGCTTCTAGTGGTTTTTCGCCATTCGAGCTTCTCTACGGACGACAGGTGAGAGGCCCTCTGGACGTCTTAAAGGAAGCCTGGGATGGAGAAAACAAGGAGGAGAAGCTGAACATCTTGTCTTATGTTTTAAAGATGAGAGAAAAATTGAGCCAGCTGACAGAGACTGTCCACGTAAACATGGAAAAGGCTCAAGAACAGCAAAAGCGCTGGTATGATAAAGCAGCAAGGAAAAGAGTGCTAAAGCCAAGACAGAAAGTGCTTATCCTGCTGCCCACCAGTGACACTGGACTTTTAGCCAAATGGCAGGGGCCATATGAAGTGCACAGACAGGTTGGGGAAACCACTTATGAACTGCACCTTCCTGAAAGAAAGAAGAAGTTCCAGAGCTTCCACATCAATATGCTAAGACCGTGGAATGAACCAGATACCACGAGTGCTGAACAGCTGTGGATAAGGGCTGTAGAGGAAGACGAAGAAGTGAAGGAGCAGTACTTTCCAACAGGCGGTGGGTGTGAGGTTCTTCCTGAGGTGTCCCACCTGAATGCACAACAGCAGAAGGAACTACTGCGAGTAATTCCTTTAAATCTGTTCTCTGAAAAACCAGGACGGACGGCAGTGACCCACCACAGCATCAGGCTCTCCAAAGACGAGCCAATCCGGCAGACCACCTGCAGAGTGCCAGCGCGACTAGTCCCAGAACTCAAGAATGAGGTGGAGGAGATGCTGAAAATGGGCATCATCGAACCATCGGACAGTGAATGGTGCAGCCCGGTCGTCCTAGTTCCGAAAAAGGATGGAGGTCTACGCTTCTGTGTTGACTTTTCAAAGCTAAACGCTGTGTCAGCCTTCGACCCATACCCCATGCCACGGGCAGATGAACTCATAGAGAGGCTGGGGAAGGCCAAGGTTCTGTCCACATTGGACCTATGCAAGGGATACTGGCAGGTACCACTTAGCCAGTCGTCTAGAAAGCTTACAGCGTTTAGAACACCATCTGGACTGTACCATTTTCTCACAATGCCTTTTGGATTGCACGGATCCGCGGCAACGTTCCAGAGATTGATGGACAAGGTCCTCAGGGGCACAGAGGGCTTTGCAGCAGCCTACATCGACGACGTGGTCATCTACAGTTCGTCATGGGAGGAGCATCTGAGGCACCTGAGCATCGTGATGAGGAAGATCACCGAAGCTGGCCTTACAGCAAATCCGAGCAAGTGTCACCTCGCTCTTGGAGAGGTCTCGTACCTAGGCTACATCCTGGGTGGGGGACAAATACGACCTCAAGTGGACAAGGTTGAGGCCGTGAAAGCAACGCCGCAACCCTCTACAAAGAGGAGGGTGCGTTCATTTTTGGGTCTGGTGGGATGGTACCGCAGGTTCATCCCAAATTTTGCAACTAAGGCTACAGCTTTGACTGATTTAACCAAGAACGACCAACCACAAAGGGTAAAATGGACCGAGAACTGTGAACATTCTTTTAATGAGCTTAAAAATGCTTTGTGTGAGGAGCCTGTTTTAGCCAGCCCAGACTTTTCTAAACCTTTTATAGTTCAAACTGATGCGTCGGGCTCAGGGCTGGGAGCAGTGTTATTACAGGGAGAGGGAGAGGACCGAAAACCCATCCTGTATATAAGCAGGAAACTGTTCCCAAGAGAAGTCAAGTACTCCACCATTGAGAAGGAGGCACTTGCCATTAAATGGGCTCTGGACTCATTGAAGTATTATTTGCTCGGGAATGACTTTGTTTTAGAGACTGACCACAGGGCTTTGCAATGGATTCGACGGATGAAAGACTCCAACGCCAGGATCACACGTTGGTATCTGTCATTGCAGCCCTACCGTTTTGATATTGTTTATAGAAAAGGCTCCCAAAATGTTATAGCTGACTACCTGTCTCGCCACTGGGAAGGTGTCGAGCTTGAAGGGGGGGGTGTGTGATGATGTGAGGCATCGCACATCACAGAATGCCTATGTATTATACATTATAACTATGTACACTTACCTGTAACTGCTTAACTGGATAATGGTGAAAAGGGAACTGAAGGGTTCACCTTAGTTTTACCTTTTTAGGCGAACCCAACCTCTGTAGAAGAGGAGGGGAAAATTAGAGTAAGTGGAACAGAACAGACTGTGATTGTGAACTCCAGGATCCCCTCAGGCCACTAATGGTTTAGCCCGGGGGAGGGGTAACCTGTTTAAATGTGGTGTTACTGGGGGTACTGGGAGAGAGGTTCCGCTCTTTTCTAGATAGAGCATGGTTAGGGATCTGTGTGACTTTATAGTCATAAACCACAACACTCTTGCCAGTAGAGTATATCTTTGTCGTTTTATTTCTTTTTGTCCGTGTGTGAACGTGCGTTTTTCTGTAAATATGTAAGTAGTCTTCGTTGGTGTGTAAATAAAGGTGAAGGGGAAAAACTACTCTTGTGCATACCGCACCTTTTTCCAGACCTCTAGACTGTTCGCCCGACACTACCCATAAAGGGCGCCCCCTACCACGACTTTTGTCCGGTAGAAGGACGCGCTTTAGAAGAGATTAGTACCACGCCAAAAAACGATATCTATAGCAGATATAACAGAAGTATTCTGAAGTGGCCTTCTATGAGCCCTGATCTAAATCCTATTGAGCATCTTTGGAAGGAGCTGAAACATGCCGTCTGGAAAAGGCACCCTTCAAACCTGAGACAACTGGAGCAGTTTGCTCATGAGGAGTGGGCCGAAATACCAGCTGAGAGGTGCAGAAGTCTCACTGACAGATACAGGAATCGTTTGATTGCAGTGATTACCTCAAAAGGTTGTGCAACAAAATATTAGGTTATGGGTGAAGAGAGTTAAGTTAAGGGTAGCATCATTTCTGTCCAGGCCTTTTTTTAAAATAATTCTGTTGAAGCATGGTTGAAAAGCAATGTCTGACTTTCATTTGTTCATTTTCATAGATTTTTATTTATTATTACTTTTGTCAGATTAAAGTTATTTCTGTTACCATTGTGTGTTTTTCTTTCATTAACTGAGGGGTACCAACAATTTTGTCCATGTGTGTATAGCAGGTAACGGGACGAACAGGCAGAGAGAGGCAAGAAGCCATTTAACACACACAAAGCTTTTGTGATCAACTACAAAAGTACAATAAACGTGTTGCTAGCCGTTTGCTAAAAATAAATGTGTGTGTGGGAGAGGGCTGCAGGTCAGTGTGGATGTGAATTAGAGTGAGAGGATCAGTCCTGAATAAGTACATGCATTTTGGTTGCTGCAGGGTAAAGGAAACAATAGAGTTTGAATGGGGGATAAAAATAGGAATCCATGGAAGATACGAGTGACAATCAGAAAGATGGGAGAAAAGACAATCGGAGGTCTCAGACTAACACGGAGTTTGTGCCTAGGGGTCTAGCATGAGATTGAAACTGAGTCTGTTAGGTTGAGCAGAAGTACAGGCGTCAGGCAGAATTATACTTTTCCATGCCATTCATTCCTAATAGGAAAAAATTCTGTTTAACAAATTTGAATCAAAAAGCTATATAAAAACACACTGTTCCCAATCAGACAGAACATTCCAGAGCTGGAACGGGGGTGGTATTTTAAAAACTGCACAAAAATCTCTCATCCGAGAGGAAGGAGAATATAAGTCAGATAATATCTTTGTGCAATGCTAATCACTCATCAATCAGAATGAACAGGTTGTAAAATTCAGCTGTACTTACTTTGGATCTGTTAAGGTGTACTTTTGACTGTGATTGGTGATTTCAATGGTGACATTTCTCAGTGTTCCTATACCCTTGGACACTTGCTCAGTGGAGGTGCCAGCCAAGGATGCACCAGCACTAACAGTAGTCATGGTCTGTTGTAAACAGAAAATGACACAAAATAAGCCTTTTTATTATTATGTAATGTCAAATGCTGTATATAACATTCCCTGTGTCCTACATTTTTACTGTATTTTATTGTCACTATGTGTATATTTTACAGAACAAAGTCATTGTTTGTAAACAAATGGCTTTAGCATATTTTCAAGTATATAAATCTGGCTCAGAAGCATCTGAATTTATGCCACAATACACCATAAATTCAAACAGTAATCAGACTATAGATATAGTGGGGTGCGAAAGTTTGGGCAGTGTTGCTAATTTTCCTTATTTACCTTTATAAAGCATTGATTGTTTGGATAAAAAAATTCCGTTAAATATATCATATAGCGGACAAACACAGTGATATTTGAGAATTGAAATTAAGTTTATATGATTCACAGAAAGTGTGCAATAATTGTCTAAACAAAAGTAGGCAGGTACATAAATTTGGGCACCAAAAAAAAACCTTTAGTGGATCCTCCTTTTGCAGAAATAACAGCCTCTAAATGCTTCCTATAGCTTCTAATGAGAGTCTGGATTGTGGCTGAAGGTATTTTAGACGATTCTTCTTCACAAAACATCTCTAGTTCATTCAGGTTTGATGGTTTCCGAGCATGGACAGCTCTCTTTAAGTGACACCACAGATTTTCAATAATATTCAGGTCTGGGGACTGAGATGGCCATTCCAGAACATTGTACTTGTTCCTCTGCATGAATGCATTAGTAGATTTTGAGCAGTGTTTAGGGTCGTTGTCTTGTTGGAAGATCCAGCCCCGGCGCAGCTTCAGCTTTGTCACTGATTCCTGGACATTGGCCTCCATAATCTGCTGATATTGATTGGAATCCATGCATCCCTCAACTTTAACAAGATTCCCAGTCCCTGTACTGGCCACATAGCCCCACAGCATGATGGAACCACCATCAAATTTTACTGTAGGTAGCAGGTGCTTTTCTTGGAGTGCTCTGTTCTTTTTCCTCCATGCATAATGGCCCTTGTTATGCCCAAATAACACAGCACCTTATTCCAAAATAAAGCTGGCTTATCCAAATGTGCTTTAGCATACCTCAAGCAGCTCTGTTTGTGATGTGGGCGGGGAAAAGGCTTCCTCTGCATCACTCTCCCATACAGCATCTCCTTGTGTAAAGTGCGCCGAATAGTTGAACGATGCACAGTGACTCCATCAGCAGCAAGATCATGTTGTAGGTCTTTGGTGCTGGTCTGTGGGTTGACTCTGACTGTTCTGAACATCCTTCGCTTCTGTTTATTCGAGATTTTTCTTGGTCTGCCACTTCCAGCCTTAACTTGAACTGTGCCTGTAGTCTTCCATTTTCTCACAATGTTTCTCACAGTGGAGACTGAAAGCTGAAATCTCTGAGATAGCTTTCTGTATCTTTACCCTTAACCATGACGGTAAACAATCTTTGTTTTCAGGTCATTTGAAAGTTGTTTTGAGACTCCCATGCTGCGACTCTTCAGAGAAAATGCAAAGAGGAGAAAAACTTACAATTGCCCCCCTTAAATACCCTTTCTCATAATTGGAGTCACCTGTGTATGGAGGTCAAGGGTCACTGAACTTACCAAACCAAATTTGAGTTCCAATAATTAGTTCTAAAGGTTTTGAAATCAATAAAATGACAACAGTGTCCAAATTTATGCACCTGCCTACTTTTGTTTAGACAATTATTGCACACTTTCTGTAAATCATATAAACTTAATTTCACTTCTCAAATATCACTGTGTTTGTCCCCTATATGATATATTTAACAGAATTTTTATCCAAACAATCAATGCTTTATAAAGGTAAATCAGGAAAATTAACAACGCTGCCCAAACTTTCGCACCCCACTGTATATAAATCAATCCCAGAATTCCATGACATTTTTCTTCAATTAAACTTTCACACTAAAACAATCCTAATCAGAACTCTTCCAGATGTTTCAGCACAAAAATACTTTTCTGAAACCCATCACAGCCAGTCTGTAAATACCCCTGGGCATGAGGGACCCGTGTGGTTGTTTAATTTGTTGGCTGGAGATGATCACATTCCTTACCTCGATTACATCAAAGACCCAGACTGATTTCTGCTCAGTCTCTCTCCATCTCTCTGTCATTTCTGTTACTCGTGTGTTTATCGTTTTTATGAAGATTACTCAATTATTCATTCAGGTTTTTCAGACTTTTCTTGATGTCATCTTGCAAGATTAGTTTTTATATACACACTGTAGGCATACAGTAAATATACATTTTTAAACTTTAACAATGTTAACATAATATATCTTATACACATTATCATCACTATAGGAAAAATCTGTTGTCCATGAAGCGGGCCCAGAGATCCCTTTCTCCATATTGCTAGCTGTTTATACTGTATGCATTTGTTTAAGCCCTGACTGAATCTCTCATCACTGAAGTTCATTCTTCCTCTCAGGAAAAAGTTTGAAATGCCTTGTTTATTTGGTCTTGACTGCTACTGACTTTTAATCCTCTGTCTTTATGAACTTATCTCTCTGTTTCGGTTGGCTTATTGGATCTGCAGGTAAGGAATGAGAAGACAACTAGCATGCTGGAGGTGGAGCCACCACATTATGAGGACCTAGTGAACACACTCCTTGGCCGATATCACAGCTTGTAATGCTTCTTGTAGGCAGCTAGAAGACTTTCTCTTCTTCTCTTAGGAATTTTCTCCCACTCTTCCTCACAATACGCTTCATGTTCTACCCATAGGTTCTTTCTGTCTATCAACCTCTGTCTCTGTCTTGCTCTACCTCCAACTATCTCTGTCTCTGTCTACCCCCTCACTCTCCTATCTCTTTCTCTCTCCCCCTCTTTGTCTCTCTTTCTCTCTGCCTTTCAGTTTGTGTCTTCATGTAACTTTCAAATATCAAGTATAGCAATGTTGTAATTTTGCTCAGCGAGATTATCGGAGGAACATATCACCATAAATAAAATCAAAGCTGATAATCAAAGTCAGTATCTGGGTATAAGTTCATTTAGGCAGTAAAATCGAAGGTCAGTATTTGGATATCAGTTCATTTATACAGTATAGAGGCTGTGAGTATTATTAATTAAATATTATTAAAGTAAGCTAATGTTCTAACAGGCAGCTGGCCTGTAGATAAACATTACTACATTATTAATCTGATTGTTAGTTTGACTCTTTATTAAGTACTGCAGAGCCTTTAGGGATTCAATTACTACTATACTGTAAACAGATAGACTAGAAAGCCCCATGTCATCTAACCATGAACAGTGTAACTGTGCACTAGCAGATCATTTGTGATCCTCCTCTCAAGACCCCTTATTCATAATAATTTATCTCATTTTCTTGTGTTTCATCTGTACAGATTATTTCTATTGATACAACCTGAAAACAGAAGTGTTATTGCAGATATACACAAAAGAAAAAAAGTAACCTGCTTACTCAAGTAGTTTTACACTGACTTACTTATTTTTTCTGTCCCTTAATTAATATTTTTTATTTGTACTCAAATATATCATATATACATGAAGATTACTCTTACCACCCGTAATTAGAAATAATTCATAAACAAAAGAGTAAGAAAACAACATACCTGGCTGTGCAGTGCTCAACGGTGTTCCTGATGATAAGTCTTGAGAAGTCTTGAGATAAGAAATGAAACACCTGTCTGACTGATTACGGTTATAACATACATCCTAGTGCAAGGGGGAGGGACTTGGTGGGAAACAGGGCAAAATATGTAAACAAATTAAAAATAACAATAGAAATGATACATTTCATGTAAATAATGATCATAAATAAATAAAAATGATTATTATCACAATAAAAAACAAACAATAATAACCATGGTTCTGTATATAATATTTAGCAGAGTATTGGGAGAATATTTAAAGCAGAAGTATGAGAACTGTTTTAAGGCATCACTCATCACATCTTCTCCGGTATCCGAATGCATATTTTTACATATTTTCTACTGGTCATCTACAGTGAGAATAAGTGAGATACATTTGTCTATATGTAACGATGTACAATAGTTGTATTTAAGATAATTATGAAATTCCTGCTAAATAGTTATGGCACCACCTACTGGTCGGCCAGCGTATTGCGACTTTAATATATATAGGTGTTTCGGCGCAGCCTCGGCAGTAAGAGTGTTTGCATGCTGCCGTGGTTAAGTACAGCTCCGTTAGTTCAGCTAAATAAAACAGTAAATAACTCTGTAAAGTGTTGTAACATTCCACAATTGTTCCTCCTGTCTTGAAATACATGTAACAGAGACCAGTATATCGGGTTGGGCTTCTCTAAAATGCTCATTTTAAAGAGTTATAAATTCGAAGCTGGACTGTAATTATGCTCACATTAGCCTGTTTCTCTAGTTATATGCTGACCGAGGCACATACAAAGGCTGACACTGTGGTTGCCATACCCATTACCGTTATGTTTTATTTCAGTTAAAATGTATATAAAGCAGTATTAGTAGGCAGAGCCGTGCTAGCTAGTTTAGCTAGCTTGTTCTTCGTTCCACCATTATTTCATGCAGTGGTTTTACTTGTTTTCCATTAAGTAAATGTAGGATGTTGTAGTGAGAAATAATTAATGTTGACATTGTCTGATGTAAATCTAGACATGTATAAATCTGATAACATAAGCACTTTAACCACTATACGATCATAGCACTTTGTAAAGGTAATCAAAGTACTGTATCTCCTGTGACATTGGTTTACTTTGGAAATATTTAGACCACTGAATTCCTGCAGTAGAGTGTTTGCATGCTGCCGTGTTATATGCTGACCAAGGCACATACAAAGGCTGACACTGTGGTTGCCATACCCATTGCAGGTGGCTAATAAAAACTGCATCATCCCAGCTGTGTGACGATCATTGGTTGGGGCGGGAAACAGCAAACTGAAAGAGGGGTCACATACGGTGGCTGAGAAAGCCCAACGCACTGCAAGTTAAAAACGTGCTGCAAGAGCTGAACACAACGGAAGTGTTTCCGAGGGACACTGAAAGTGGACGGACCCATTCGAGAGAGGGCTGCGTGGACCTGGACGTAGAGAAATATAAACACAAGAACCCGGCCAATAACCCGCCTGAATATTCATTAATAAACAGATAAAACTTACTTTTGCTGGAACTGGGGCTGTCTCGGCTCTACGTCCAGGTCCACGCAGCCCGGTCTCGAATGGGTCCGTCCACTTTCAGTGTCCCTCGAAAACACTTCCGTTGTGTTTTGAGGGTTTTGCAGGTGTTTTGGAAGTTGCATGTGTTTTCAGTGTTTGCTGTGCGTTTGAGACTTGATGTTCGGTTAATGGTTTGCAAGCGGTCTCATTTTGATGCTTGTGTTTTCAGATCTTGCAGCACGTTTTTAACTTGCGTTGGGCTTTCTCAGCCACCGTATGTGACCCCTCTTTCGGTTTGCTGCTTCCCGCTCCGACCAATGTCACAGGAGATACAGTACTTCAGCTACCTCACAGCTGAGCCTGACCTTTAGTGGCCTAGTGCTTCATTACAATAAACATCTCCTCAGGCCTACATATGCATATTACTTCATAACTGTATATGTGTAGATATTTATACATCTCTTTAGCTCTCTATTATTCTTTCTCTGATCTATTATATTCATTGTGTTTTATTGTGAAGGTCATACATATGAGCTCTTACCAAGGCTCATCCTGTATATATATATGTGAACAATTGTGATTCTGATGCAGATTTGATGATGATAATAGTTTGGTTTATTTTACATTAATGACATTAATGTAAATTAAGTCACATTAATAAGCAATAATAAAAACACAGATCAATTTAGGACTGTATCACCTGATCAAATCCAAAATGACAAAATATTTCCATACGCCATTAATGCAATTACACATTTTCCTTCACATAAGGGTGAAGCTTATTTACACTGAGGCTCATTTTATTTAGTTTCCACATGTTCCTTCTGTGTGATCATCACGGCGTCTCGTTGTAAACCAGTCAATTAGAGCAGAGCTCATCTGATAATATATTAGCTCATTATACAAACAAAATAATATACCTTCATGTAGAACATCTGAGAACAGTTAAACACTGATTTAAAGCCTTATATGGCAGATTTAAGCAACACTAGCACTGCATCAATGTGACACTATGGGCACATCCAGAAATTCAATTTTCATAATCGATCGGCTTCCAGCAGACATTGTTCCCTTTACAACAGCGTCCCCTACAGAATATCTGATGGTGCTTCCCGTACCTTTGGCTCTTTCGAACGGACCATCATTGTAGTACATCTGGTTGAACAGACCATGATCACATGAAACGCCTGAATGGAATATTCCGACCCCAAACCAATTTTTATGCCAAGTGTATTTTAGAGGGACGGAGAACATGATGGCCAGTTCACCGACACAGCCCTGTTTAATTGTGAACATTTGGTAAGTTAGGACCCCGTAGACATCACATGGCTTCTCTGGTGTCGAGGAGAAAGTGCACACTTCCTTGCTGCCTTTTTCAATGGTAGGTTGAGGAGGATTGGAACAGTATCCTTTTCTGGTGTAAACCCTAAAAAATACAGAGTGAGATTTAATAATGTAGACGCTGTAATAAAGTACTGTAGCAGGTAACATGTAGACACACACTGTAAGTGAAGAAGAGAAGCCTTCATTGAATACTAATGAAAGAAATTCTGCCAAAAAGGAAGGATAATAAAAAATATAATAATATATAAATATAAAAAAATAATAAAAATCCTGGATTACACATGAGGGGTCAACAGTTTTTGATGAAAGGCGAGTTGACATCTTTCCAAAATCGGTGACCTAGCCAAACCCTCCAGGTCAACAGAGCAAGATGCACGCTTTTCAGTGAGCCCTGGATCTCATTGCTAGCCTTCAGGGAACCAGAGATATGGACCAGGGAATCTCATAAATTTTTTTATTCAACTTAGGCGCTCCCTAGACATCCCTGCTGAGACATTCACCCATGACAATTACCCAGAGAGCCAGAGCACCCTAAAAATAAGTGTGACTAACTTCATACTTCACAGGATTATAGGGTGTTATGCTCCCTCGCCAACACACACCACTTTTTATTGGATTATTAGAATGAAACCAAACTGTCTCACTGGGTCGCATTGTTAGCCTTCATGAAATACGGTTCCTGGAATCTAACAAACCTGTTTCCTGTTTAGGCACACTCTAGACTGTCCTTGCTGAGATGCTTGCCACGGCAGAGATTCGTAGAGTCAGATAATTTTACAGCACTGTAACTCTGTAAAAATAAGAGTTACCAACTTCAAACTGTACAGGGTTATAGGGCGTTATGCTCACTCTGCAACCACACAGGACTTTTATTATAAGAACCCAAAGGAGATTTACAATATCCATGTGCTGGTAGAGCATGATATGGACTTTCTAATGACTCCTTGATTGCATTGACTCCACTTTCACTGAAGATATGGCCGAGTGGCAGCATACAACATGCATGCACAGTGAGACCCAAACACGCATTACACTGATGTACCCTGAAGTAACTCCCTGTACTTGCCGTGGATTTACTAAGGTGAACGTTCTGCTGTGATTGGTGATCTCAATGGTGATGCTTCTCCAGGTTTTCAGGGTCTCTGTTATTTGCTCAATAGAGTTTTTGATCTGGGCTGTGGCTGAAATAATGGCCTCCGTTGCAGGATCCATTGCCTGTAGTGGGCAGGAAAAAAACCCAGTTAACACTGAACACATTGTAAAGAACAAATGCCAACTTCGACATTATACTACCATAGACTGTACTGGTCTAGCCCTGATCACCTCAGCTCATACATACTGGGCTCCATTAGCTCACAGGACTACTGGGAACATGACTACACCACTATAGACTGCACTGGTCTAGCCCGGATCACCCCAGCTCATACACACTGGGCTCCACAAGCCCACAGGACTACTGGGAACATGACTACACCACTATAGACTGCACTGGTCTAGCCCGGATCACCCCAGCAGATACATACTGGGCTCCATTAGCTCACAGGACTACTGGGAACATGACTACACCACTATAGACTGCACTGGTCTAGCCCGGATCACCCCAGCAGATACATACTGGGCTCCATTAGCTCACAGGCTTACTGGGAACATGACTACACCACTATAGACTGCACTGGTCTAGCCCGGATCACCCCAGCAGATACACACTGAGCTATATTCAGTGGCACTTTAACTGGACATCTATACAACATCTGAGCTTTGTATATACTGTATATTCATAGATACACATCTGTACTGTAAGCTGTGTTAGCTGTTCACCTGCAGACTGAGCTTCTATTCACACGACCTCCACTGTGCACTATCACATATTCATCTACTGTTTACAACCCTGGCTACCTCAACAGACTGTATTTTCCCACATGAGCCCAGTGTGTATGGACTGAGGTGATCATTTTGTAAGCTGTACTTCGCACTACTGCATATGCTAACTGCTGTTAGCACCTCAGTCGTAGTATTCTAACACATACTATATGCACATATGCACATACTGTAATGTGTCTGTTTGTCTCTATGTGCACTGTACTTACTGTTTATCTATTCTTTATGTTCAAGGCACCGGTGAAAAGCCTGACTGTGTTTCATTATGTTGTAAAACCCTGTACTGGTGTAATGACAAGTTGAATTGAATTGGCGTCTGTAGCCGCTGCTCTTAAACTGCCTGGCGACCCCATAATAACACTACAGATAGTGTCTATTCCTAAAACAACCCTAGACAATTACAGTTACTATGGTTTACTGCAGCACACTACTGATACCTCCAGACTACAGTACAACATGGGTTTTCTAATAAGGCGACGAGAATATAGATAACCTTGAACTCATAACATTGTGAATTGAGTGTATGATGATAGAACAACATACCTGGTCTCAGGTGAAGTGACCTCAGCTGTGTTTCTAGTAAACGAAACTGACTGACTGATAAATAAGAAGTGCCAGTACAGAGGGAGGTGCTGCTGTCGTCTAGGTTTCACTTCCTGCTCCAACGTTTCAGAGGAAAACTTTTTTCCCATGTTCTTGGCTTGCCTCCAATCTCATGTCTTACTCTTGAATGAAAAGTTCTTTCAGGTGTTTGCTTTAGCATTAACAGATCTCCCGTTTGGTCAGATTAGTCTATTTCAGAACGTAAAGAGAATAAGAAGTGTATGTCAACTGTCATCCATGATTCAGGATATGCATGAATATACAGTATTCTATTTAGAATATATATCTCTCCATAGGATGTATCTGGGGGTAGATGGGGTGTAATGTGGAGTAAAACAGTGTCAAATTTAACCAAGAAGAAGTTCAGGAAGGCGTTTGTCTGATTAATGGTTGCGGAGAAAATGTAAACAATGATTAAATATTATAAACTCATAGCAGGATACCATGTACATCTGCAGTATACAGTATGAAATGACTGAACGGACCAGCCCTGAGATAACTCAGTAAATCAGTGACACTGGGTTTAAGATATACTGATCTGTATGAGGCCAGCAATAAAGATGTACTATGGACTGGGCTTAACACACCTAACCAGACCTAACCTAACATAAACACTGCAGGTGGCACTCTGTCCTTACCCACGCCCATGCATGTGTCACTGTTATTGAATTAGCGGCTGCTGGGATTTTAAATTGTAAAATTGGTTATTTATTATTAAATAATGATTTTTGTTTTCATTGCATGCCTCATACTATTCCCATAACCCTACTGTTGCTCCTGTAATCCCACTGAAACTCCCATAATCCTACCACTGCTCACATAATGTAACAACTGGTCCCATAATCCTGCTCCCGTTATTCCACTGCAGCTCTCATAATGCCACTGCTGCTCCTGTAATCCCACTGCTGCTCCTGTGACCAAACAGGACCCCTTAACCTCAGTGGTGCTCCAGTGGTCTCACTGCCTCTCCCTTAATCCTAATGCAGCTGCTGTAATCTCACTACCTCTTCTTTAATCTCAATGCCGCTCTTATAATCCCACTGCTGGTCTAATATTCTCACTGCCTCTGCTATAATCACTGCTCCCATAATCTCACTGCAGCTCCTATAATCTCACTGCTGCTCCCATAATCTCACTGCGGCTCCTATAATCTCACTGCTGCTCCCATAATCTGACTGCAGCTCCTATAATCCTGCTGCTGCTCCCTTATTACTGTCTCTACCATCATTTTACTGCTGCTCCCAAAATCCCCTGCTGCTCCCATAATTCCACTACCGCTCCTGTAGTCCCACAGCCACTTCTTTAATCCCACCACCACTCCTGTAATCCCACTGCCACTCTTGTAAACCCACAGCTACTTCTGTAATCTCATTTCTGTTTATGTAATCCCAGTACGGGAATCTTGATTATCTGACTATGTGGTTTTCAGTGTGTGTATGAAACTTGTGTACTAAAACACAGATGCTAAGTATGTCTCGTAACCCTGAGCTATACAGTAGATGTTTTGATTGGGTAGTTTTGGATTTACCTAATTTATTTTAGCCAGTGGTCACAGTTAAAGCTGAACTTTTTAATTTATTATATGTATTTAACAAATAATTAATATATTTACACCACCTTTACAGCCCCTTTTGAATATCGCCAACAATTTACAATACTTAACTTTTTGATTCCAAGTTACATGCTAGTGTTTGTGTTTATTGTATGTAAGTATGTTTGCCAGTAGGGGGCAGCATTAGACAGCTTTTTTTTGTTTTGTTTTGTTTTGACCCCAGGTAATGTGGAGTTCATGTTTGTGCTTTTGTATGCATCTGGTATGAACACACAACTCTTCTAAGACATCGTTTGTACACAACAGCATTATCTGTGGTACCATACAAACCATTGATACAGTAGAGACTATTCAATCATAGCAGTCTAATTCTAAATATCACTCTTAATCTAGCTCTAGAACATTCTGCTTTCAAGCTTTACCTTCCTTTAAATCTGTGCCATAGCTCTGTATATCAGTGGTCCCATCCACTCATTAATATGTACACCCCCAACATTTACATATAACCACAACAGAGCTACAGAACCAAAATGGTGGACTATGTGGAGAAATCCAGCAAGTGTGGATATCAGCACTCTTCATTCCTTTCCCAGGGAGCCCAACTGTCTGTGGTACATGGTGGACGTTCATCTTTAAACCAGTCTGAAGTTGGTTCCTATTCACCAGCTTCTCAATCCCATGCTCCATCCCACCCTAAATGCAGTAGCTTGTGCAGATGCCAGAATGTAGCTGCAGCACCATTTAAGGTGGAATGGAATATAAGCAATACAAGCTGGAGGACCGGAACGTCAGGTCCCACATCTTTAACAGGATCCAGGAACAACTTTAATCCTGCAGTCTGCACATTTCACTCCGCACAGTTTCCCAAACATCTTGAACAATATGGAGCAGCCCCGCCCAGCATTTGACCCTGAGAAGACAGCTCCACCATTAGTAGCATCACAGCCCCAACAGCAGCCTGTAGGGTGCAGCCATGCTGTGTGATTGTATCCATGTTTGCCGGATGAAACAGATCGTCTTAAACTGAGATTTCCATAGTGAGGAACATCTCAAATCAGACCATTTAGTGTAAATGGGCAACATGCAGAACCACATTTGGGTGACCAAAGTCGCATACCCTTATGTAGAACATCAGAGAACAATTTAAATACCGAATAAATAATAAACATCCCCTTGGTGAAGGTTCTGAGATTAATTATTAGCACGGCTCTGGTAATGCTAATTTCAACTAGCTATGGGTTTCAGTTTTTATCGGGGCAGAGCTTTCCGGCACCACGCTAACAGTGGTGCATGTTCACCTTCCCACATATTTGGGTTTAATTCTGTATAAGATATTATATAAGTATATATCCCTGCTGTTGGAACAAAATACTTTTTGTTACCTTTACCTGAAATCAAAATTTCAAGATAAATGGACCAAACTGAACCAATATTATTTGGTTCCAAGAGTCAAGAATGTTTTTTTTTTCCTGTAAAGCTATCAATTTGGATATATGAAATGTTGTTCCGCGTTGATATACACATCATTATATTGCAGGCTTTATTAAATTCTTTACGACCTAAAGCTGAAGTGTGAATAGAATTAGAATTAGAGGAGTCTGTTGGCTTTGAAAGAACGGCGGTGTGCATGTTTAAGACACAGTCTCTAAAAATGAAATTTAATAAATAAATGCAGTATAATTAGCCATTTTCTAATGTGTGTGTGTGCATATACAATACAATCCCCTAAAAAGATGGGCTTACTGACGACAGTAATATAGTGATGTGAATATGTGGTCGTATAGAAATGCGATTTACATGCATTTAGAAATACAGTGCAAATTGTTATTGCCCTAAAAAAACATTAACTGCACCAATGCTGTAGATATTCATCCATTTATAGAGTAAATTTTAGCACAACCTCAGCGAGCAATTTAAATGCCTGTTCCATTAGTGTAAATGTAGGGGTTAGGGGTTTAGTGTAAATGTAGGGGTTTGGTGTAAATGTAGGGGTTAGGGGTTTGGTGTAAATGTAGAGGTTAGGGATTTAGTGTAAATGTAGGGGTTATGGGGTTTAGTGTAAATGTAGGGGTAAGGGTTCAGTGTAAATGTAAGGGTTAGGGTTTAGTGTAAATGTAGGGGTTAGGGCTTTGTGTAAATGTAGGGGTTAGAGTTTTGTGTAAATGTAGGGGTTAGGGGTTTAGTGTAAATGTAGGGGTTAGGGGTTTAGTGTAAATGTAGGGGGTAGGGGTTCAGTGTAAATGTAGGGGTTAGGGGTTTAGTGTAAATGTAGGGGGTAAGGGTTTAGTGTAAATGTGGGGGTTAGGGTTTAGTGTAAATGTAGGGGTTAGGGTTTAGTGTAAATGTAGGGCTTAGGGGTTTAGTGTAAATGTAGGGGTTATGGGGTTTAGTGTAAATGTAGGGGGTAAGGGTTCAGTGTAAATGTAGAGGTTAGGGGTTTAGTGTAAATGTAGGGGTTAGGGGTTTGGTGTAAATGTAGGGGTTAGGGGTTTAGTGTAAATGTAGGGGTTATGGGGTTTAGTGTAAATGTAGGGGTAAGGGTTCAGTGTAAATGTAGGGGTTAGGGTTTTGTGTAAATGTAGGGGTTAGGGTTTTGTGTAAATGTAGGGGTTAGGGGTTTAGTGTAAATGTAGGGGTTATGGGTTTAGTGTAAATGTAGGGGGTAAGGGTTTAGTGTAAATGTGGGGGTTAGGGTTTAGTGTAAATGTGGGGGTTAGAGTTTTGTGTAAATGTAGAGGTTAGGGGTTTAGTGTAAATGTAGAGGTTAGGGGGTTTAGTGTAAATGTAGGGGGTAGGGGTTCAGTGTAAATGTAGGGGGTAGGGGTTCAGTGTAATGTAGGGGTTATGGGGTTTAGTGTAAATGTAGGGGTTAGGGGTTTGTGTAAATGTAGGGGTTAGGGGTTTACTGTAAATGTAGGGGTTAGGGTGTAGTGTAAATGTAGAGGTTAGGGTGTAGTGTAAATGTAGAGGTTAGGGTGTAGTGTAAATGTAGGGGTTAGGGGTTTAGTGTAAATGTAGGGGGTAGGGGTTCAGTGTAAATGTAGGGGTTAGGGTGTAGTGTAAATGTAGGGGTTAGGGTGTAGTGTAAATGTAGGGGTAAGGGTGTAGTGTAAATGTAGGTGTTAGGGTTTAGTGTAAATGTCGGGTTAGGGTTTAGTGTAAACGTAGGAGTTAGGGTTTTGTGTAAATGTAGGAGTTAGGGTTTAGTGTAAATGTAGGGGTTAAGGGTTTAGTGTAAATGTTGTTCCGTGCAGCTGGAGTATTGGTTAGCATTCGACCACACTGCTGATCTCTGTTTCAGTTTTTTAAAAATAGGAAGTTCATGTGTAAAGAGAATTAATGTTATGTCATGCCGGGAATCCTCTGTAAAATCCAGTTTTCACCGGAATACCGCTCTGGGAAAATGTCTGCAGTGAAGAAATACAGACACAACCGGAGTTACGTGAGCATCACGGTAAGGAACTTGTTTGACAGCAGGTTTCCCACGCTGACATCTCTCCATCATGACGCATGTGGTTCAGTCAGACAGGTAGACGGTCGCCCTAATCCTGACTCAGCCAACGTCTCCTTAGCTGTCAGCATGGCAACCAACAGCCTGCAGGAACAAGACGTGGTTTTGTTGTTGTTATTAATCCAATGTGCTGCAATCTTACAAATAAAAAAGTAATGTTAGTAAATGTAGGGATTAGGGTTTAGTATAAATGTAGGGTTTAGTGTAAATATAGAAGTTAAGGTTTAGTCTAAATGTAGGGGTTAGGGTGTAGTATAAATGTAGGGGTTAGGGTTTAGTGTAAATGTAGAGGTTAGGGTTTAGTGTAAATGTAGGGATTAAGGATAAGTGTAAATGCAGGGGTTGGGGTTTACTGTAAATGTAGGGGTTAAGGATGAGTGTAAATGTACCAGGTTAGGAGTATAGTGTAAATGTAGGGGTTAAGGATAAGTGTAAATTTAGGGATTAGGGGTTTACTATGTATATAGGGCTTAGAGGTTTACTGTAAATGTATAAGTTAAGGTTTAGTGTAAATGTAGCAGTAAGAATTATTGTAAATGTAGGGCTTAAGGGGTTAGTGTAATTGTAGGGCTTATGGCTTTAGTGTAAATGTAAGCCTTAGGAATTTAGTGTAACTGTAGGGGTTAAGGTCTAGTGTAAATGTAGCGGGTTAGGGTGTAGTGTAAATGTAGGGTCCAGTGTAACTGTAGGGGTTAGGGTTTGGTGTAAATGTAGGGGTAAGGGTTTAGTGTAACTGTAGAGGTTAGTAGTAGGAGTTAGGGTTTAGTATTAATGTAGGGGTTAGTAGTAGGAGTTAGGGTGTAGTGTAAATGTAGGGGTTAGTAGTAGGAGTTAGGGTTTAGTATATATGTAGGGGTTAGTAGTAGGAGTTAGGGTGTAATGCAAATGTAGGGGTTAGTAGTAGGAGTTAGTAGTAGGAGTTAGGGTGTAGTGTAAATGTAGGGGTTAGTAGTAGGAGTTAGGGTGTAGTGTAAATGTAGGGGTTAGTAGTAGGAGTTAGGGTTTAGTATAAATGTAGGGGTTAGTAGTAGGAGTTAGGGTGTAATGTAAATGTAGGGGTTAGTAGTAGGAGTTAGGGTTTAGTGTAAATGTAAGAGTTAGTAGTAGGAGTTAGGGTTTAGTGTAAATGTAGGGGTTAGTAGTAGGAGTTAGGGTGTAATGCAAATGTAGGAGTTAGTAGTAGAAGTTAGGGTGTAGTGTAAATGTAGGGGTTAGTAGTAGGAGTTAGGGTCTAGTGTAAGTGTAGGGGTTAGTAGTAGGAGTTAGGGTTTAGTGTAAGTGTAGGGGTTAGTAGTAGGAGTTAGGGTGTAGTGTAAATGTAGGGGTTAGTAGTAGGAGTTAGGGTTTAGTGTAAATGTAGGGGTTAGTAGTAGGAGTTAGGGTGTAGTGTAAATGTAGGGGTTAGTAGTAGGAGTTAGGGTGTAATGTAAATGTAGGGGTTAGTAGTAGGAGTTAGGGTGTAGTGTAATTGTAGGGGTTAGTAGTAGGAGTTAGGGTGTAATGTAAATGTAGGGATTAGTAGTAGGAGTTAGGGTTTAGTGTAAATGTAGGGGTTAGTAGTAGGAGTTAGGGTGTAGTGTAAATGTAGGGGTTAGTAGTAGGAGTTAGGGTGTAGTGTAAATGTAGGGGTTAGTAGTAGGAGTTAGGGTTTAGTGTAAATGTAGGGGTTAGTAGTAGGAGTTAGGGTTTAGTGTAAATGTAGGGGTTAGTAGTAGGAGTTAGGGTTTAGTGTAAATGTAGGGGTTAGTAGTAGGAGTTAGGGTGTAGTGTAAATGTAGGGGTTAGTAGTAGGAGTTAGGGTGTAGTGTAAATGTAGGGGTTAGTAGTAGGAGTTAGGGTGTAGTGTAAATGTAGGGGTTAGTAGTAGGTGTAAATGTTTAGGGGAGTTAGGGTGTAGTGTAAATGTAGGGGTTAGTAGTAGGAGTTAGGGTATAGTGTAAGTGTAGGGGTTAGTAGTAGGAGTTAGGGTGTAGTGTAAATGTAGGGGTTAGTAGTAGTAGGAGTTAGGGTATAGTGTAAGTGTAGGGGTTAGTAGTAGGAGTTAGGGTGTAGTGTAAATGTAGGGGTTAGTAGTAGGAGTTAGGGTGTAGTGTAAATGTAGGGGTTAGTAGTAGGAGTTAGGGTGTAGTGTAAATGTAGGGGTTAGTAGTAGGAGTTAGGGTGTAGTGTAAATGTAGGGGTTAGTAGTAGGAGTTAGGGTGTAGTGTAAATGTAGGGGTTAGTAGTAGGAGTTAGGGTGTAGTGTAAATGTAGGGGTTAGTAGTAGGAGTTAGGGTTTAGTGTAAATGTAGGGGTTAGTAGTAGGAGTTAGAGTTTAGTGTAAATGTAGGGGTTAGTAGTAGGAGTTAGGGTGTAGTGTAAAGGTAGGGGTTAGTAGTAGGAGTTAGGGTGTAGTGTAAATGTAGGGGTTAGTAGTAGGAGTTAGGGTGTAGTGTAAAGGTAGGGGTTAGTAGTAGGAGTTAGAGTTTAGTGTAAATGTAGGGGTTAGGGTTTAGTGTAAATGTAGGGGTTAGTAGTAGGAGTTAGGGTGTAGTGTAAATGTAGGGGTTAGTAGTAGGAGTTAGGGTGTAATGTAAATGTAGGGGTTAGTAGTAGGAGTTAGGGTGTTGTGTAAATGTAGGGGTTAGTAGTAGGAGTTAGGGTGTAGTGTAAATGTAGGGGTTAGTAGTAGGAGTTAGGGTGTAGTGTAAATGTAGGTGTTTTGCTGTACCTTTATGCGGATTAGTAGTTAGATTAGACTGGTCATGTGATGGTCTGCGATCGATGCCCTACACTACAGCAGTCTGCTGTAGACGAGTCTGGACCTGTTATCTGATCATGGTGTTTACTGAAGCTGCACTATCAGACTGCAGATAGAGAGACAGCCTTTCCTAATGACCTGTCTTTCCTGAACAGCCTCAGTTAACACCTGAGTTGATCTGAGTTCACATCACTATTCCAGACTAATTTGGCAAAAAAAGCATGTTGTGGTGTCTGCGTGGAGGACACGGGATATTTAGCACCTCAAACACAGCAACGGTGGAGAACTGCTGCACACGCCCAGCCCAGGAGAGCACATGCCACACGGGTACATCTCGTGAACACTATAGCTATTTACAGGTCATCCACCATGTAGCTGTGCCGAGTGTGGGCGGAGCTTAGCATACATTAAATATGCTTATTTACCGAAATAAACATTCTACAATAAACAATCTAAACCCATAAATGCGGTGGGTTGCAGAATGAAGCCTGAGCTCAAAGCAGCCTCACTCCGATATCAGCAGAACACTGTATATACAGTATGTACTGTAGGTCTCAACATCAGTATCAGAGAGTAGGCTATAATATGGGGTTAACTGATAGCAGTGTATACGCTGGAATCATTCCAAGTTGGCCTCACTCACCAGACGGAAACCTCTTGGACCACCTGAAAGTCTCCCAAGTAAAATTTCTGGGGTGGGCGAGGGCGTCACTTAAACCGATGACGAAAAGCCATGGTGTAGCCTACTTCACTCTGGAAATGGCAAACTTACTGCAACTGCTACAGCTGCAGCATGAGTCTGCTTCAGGGTGGCGCTGTAGCACACTGGTCTACCCAGGTGGTCTTTCATAGCATAGTGCCCTGGTCTTCAAATCTGGAGCTTGAATCCATTTTACGGTTCTGGATTTTGTTCTTGCTGGATGTTAAGGGAACAGTAGGCGGCCGAGAAGTGTAAAACAAAGCAACGTTTCAGAAAACAAAATTACAAAATCAATTTTACAAGCCGTGAAACAGCAGTACTGAAACACTTTTACAAACTGTGAATTCTGAGGGAAAGGGCGGGTCTAACACACAGGAAGTGTTTCTTGTGGACCCTTGTCAATCAAACTGTTTGGTCCATTTTGTGGCGCATGTTTTATCCAGCTGGCACGCTTCTGTTTTTCCTGTTGAGTGTTAGAGTTTTTAAAGGAGCAGGCGGAAGAAGACGAACAGGAGACTCTAAGCCACGTGGAGCCAGTTATAAACCACTGGTTCTCCACTATAGCTAGCGTTACAGCCCACTACCTACATTAGCATCACCAACTCCAAGTGGTTTAGACGTCACCTGTTCTGTTTCTTTCTTTCGAAAATGTTTGATTGACAAGGGTCCACAAGCACTTCCTGTGTGAGACCCACCCTTTCCGTCAGAATTCACAGTTTGTAAAAGTGTTCTAGTGCTGGTAAAAGAGTTTCACGGCTTGTAAAATTGTTTTTGTAATTTTGTGTTCAGAAATGTAATTTTTTTGTTGGTAATATTTTGTTTTTTGTAATTTTGTTTTCTTGAATGTATTTTTTCCTTAGCAAATTTGTTTTTATTTTTGTCATTTTTTTTCCTAAATCTTAATTTGTTTTGCACTCTCCGGCCACCATAGAACAGTAAATGTAAACCTACCAAGGATTACAAAGTCCAGGACTGGGAACTAGATTGGAGGTCCAGATTTGTGGACCCCTGCCCAAGCAGCTGTAACTACAGCCATATTACTTCTAAAAAAAAAAAACTTTACTATATGGCGTATCACATCTGTAAATCTGAAAACGTTTTCAATTTCAGCTGACTTTCAGCTAACGTGTGGAAGACCTACCAAACTAGAAAATACCATGTCCAGAAGAAGAAGCCCTGTGAAACCAGAAGAAGCACTTTGTTCCCACTGAGGCATCAGCTTTGGTGCTTTGGTGTTACCAGCTAGCCAGTGCTGGAGTAGCTAGCTAACATGTCCTTAACATCTCCACACAGTTTAGGAGAATGTTTGGTGATTTAGGTGTCCAGTTAGCATGTTGTTAGCTACTTTAGCCTCATGGCTTCTGGCCAAAAACTAAGCAAGCAACCTTCAGAGCCCAAACATCTCCTGGCTGATCACCTACATTCAAGATAAACTGAGCAAATTAGATGTTTCTAGAATAATCATCCCGCTCCTGATGGAGCTGTGGTATTTCTGTGGCTGTGCTAGTTTTTAACAATGAGATTTTTCAGCTCTTTGTTCGGAATGAGCTGGTGGCGGTTCCCTGTGGGCAAACACACGTGGTCTATGAACGTTTTTCATGCATTGAGCAGTGATAGACCGCTTGGGCCTGTCTGAGCAGATCTAGCTGAAGAATTCCTTTGAGTTTTGCAGCAGGTCAGGCAGGATGGCCTACAGATTAGATGCATTCCTCACAACAATGTTTCTGTCGAAGGGCTCATGTCGTGTACAAGCCAACTTTCATCACTTGTTTGAAATAAGTGGCGTGACTCCATATAGTCTGTATACTGAAACTGAGGTTATGGATTTTGTGATGTCACAAACACATCTATGTATATCTGCTTACTCAGTCTACAGTAATTAGACCCAGACTACGTGTGCTGAACCTATAATAGGTATTTTAGCCTGGACTGACACACAGCCAATCAGAACAGAGCTCATTTACATGTATTAGCTTTAAAGGCTCAGCAACAAAAGACCTCTTTTATTCTAAGGGTTAAACAGAAGTTGCAGAAATGGTCATGCTGGAAAATGGACTGTGATGTCAGAAAAATCGGTATGTTTTTTCTGGAAAAAAAATAGAAGTCACCGTCCAAGTACAGACTGCTTAACAGAGCTGTTACTCATTACTTTCAGTGTTTCCTCAACCTTACAGTGAGTCCAGTGGAACCAGAAATGGTTTAATTGGGCTAGGCTGGGTTTAATAAACATGTTTGAACAAAGTCTATCATTTAACAGCCATAAATTATCATTTGGTAACATCAGAGAGGAGCTTTCATCACGCCCAGAGTGTGAACTCATTAACTAATAGTAAATACCGATGAGACTGTTTCCCTATTTGACTCATTTTACCTGTTTATTTATGTAACTGAATATCCTTCATAGGACCGGCACAACAATTTATTACCCAGACACAGTTCTTTTCATAGACTGAGAGTGTAAGTGTGTGTTGGTGTGTATTAAGATCTTATTAGAAATATTTTTAAAGGCCATGGCTCATTGACATAGGCAGACAGTGCTTAATTTGCAAAACGGTACGGTGGAATGGAAAGGTGTGGGGGGGGTGGGGTGGGGGGTGGTGGGGGCGTAATCCAGCAAATGGGCAGTGATGGAAAAGGACCTGGAACACATAGACACAACAGTGTCTTCAAGTCTCCACCTAGTAGCATTCTGTGCAATAAGATAGACCTAGCTTTAACGACTGCAGTAAGGAGCTGAAACCAGAAAAGCCACTGGAGGAATTGTTTTTCTAGAACACTGTGTCCTACAAACAGAGTCGCTGTCCATATGATTTATACTGACTTTACAGACACTATATACAGTCTATCTTTACTCTACATACATGAGATACTGACTCTATGTACGATATATACTGACTCTACAGACACTGTATACAATCTAGATGTACTCTACAGACAGCGTATACTGATACTTTAGACACTATGCAGTCTATATTTCCTTTAAAGACACTACACTCTGACTCTAAAGACATGATATGTAGTCAGTACTGACTCTACAAACACTGTATGCAGTCTATACTGACTATACATTCCAAATGTACTCTACAGACACTATATACTGATTCTACAGACACCGTATACTGATTCTACAGACACCATATAGTGATTCTACAGACACTGTATACTAATTCTACAGACACTATATCGTCGCTGTCCAATGAAAAACATGTATCTCCATTTTTGTTGATTTTTACTTTTATACCTGTTTGGTCACATGAGCTACTGTTTAAACTGTGCTGAAATTTCATGAAGAATGGACCAACAGAAATGGCCCAAAACTGCTTGGAAAGACGTATGGTTCCATTGACTTCCATTCAAATTAAATGAGGTTTTTGGCCTCTCCTGTAAAGTTGCCATTTTGGAGATACCTGTTTTTCTTTGGACAGCGACGATATACTGATTCTACAGACACCATATACTGATTCTACAGACACTATGTACAGTCTATATTTACTTTGCAGATGCTAATAATTGACTCTACAGGTAATACACAATCTATACTGACTATACAGACACTATACAGTCTATATTTATTCTACAGACTCAATATATTGAATGTACAGATACCATATATGGTCTATTTTTAATCTACAGACACTATTAGCAGTAAATACTGACTATACCCTCCACAGACACTATAAACTGACTATACAGACACTACAGGCATTATCTAACCAACTAAGTCTATAGGTACTCTACAGAATTTACTACACAGTGATTTTACATATACAAACCAGATTCCAAAAAAGTTGGGACACTAAACAAATTGTGAATAAAAAGTGAATGCAATGATGTGGAGGTGCCAACATCTAATATTTTATTCAGAATAGAACACAAATCACAGATCAAAAGTTTAAACTGAGAGAATGTATCATTTTAAGGGGAAAATGTGTTGTTTCAAAATTTCATGGCGTCAACAAATCCCTAAAAAGTTGGGACAAGGCCATTTTTACCACTGTGTGGCATCCTCCTTCTTCTTACAACACTCAACAGACGTCTGGGGACAGAGGAGACCAGTTTCTCAAGTTTAGAAATAGGAATGCTCTCCCATTCATGTCCAATACAGGCCTCTAACTGTTCAATCGTCTTCTTTGTCGCACCTTCCTCTTTATGATGCGCCAAATGTTCTCTATAGGTGAAAGATCTGGACTGCAGGCTGGCCATTTCAGTACCCGGATCCTTCTCCTACGTAGCCATGATGTTGTGATTGCTGCAGAATGTGGTCTGGCATTATCTTGTTGAAAAATGCAGGGTCTTCCCTGAAAGAGATGACGTCTAGATGGGAGCATATGTTGTTCTAGAACCTGAACATAGTTCTCTGCATTAACGGTGCCTTTCCAGACATGCAAGCTGCCCATGCCACAAGCTCTCATGCAACCCCATACCATCAGTGATGCAGGCTTCTGAACGGAGCGTTGATAACAACTTGGGTTATCCTTGTCCTCTCTGGTCCGGACATGGCGTCCCAGTGTTCCATAAAGAACTTCAAATCGTGACTCATCTGACCACAGAACAGTCTTCCATTTTGCCACACTCCATTTTAAAAGACCCCTGGCCCAGTGCAAACCTCTGAGCTTGTGGAGCTTGCTTAGAAATGGCTTCCTTTTTGCACTGTAGAGTTTCAGCTGGCAACAGCGGATGGCACGGTGGATTGTGTTCACTGACAATGCTTTCTGGAAGTATTCCTGAGCCCATTCTGTTATTTCCTTGACAGTGGCATTCCTGTTTGAGGTGCAGTGACATTTAAGGGCCCGGAGATCACGAGCATCCAGTAGAGTTTTACGGCCTTGACCCTTACGCACAGCGATTGTTCCAGATTCTCTGAATCTTCTGATGATGTTATGCACGGTTGATGATGATAACTTAAAAGTCTTTGCTATTTTACGCTGGGTAAAACCATTCTGGTATTGCTGCACTATCTTTCTGCGCAACAATGGTGGAATTGTTGATCCTCTTACCATCTTGGCTTCAGAGAGACACTGGCACTCTGAGAAACTCTTTTTATACCCAATCATGTTGTCAATTAGTGTTAATTGGTCTTCCAGCTGTTCGTTATATGCTCAATTTCCTTTTTCCATCCACTTATTGCTACTTGTCCCAACTTTTTTGGGATTTGTTAACGCCATGAAATTTTGAAACAACATATTTTTTCCTTAAAATGATACATTCTCTCAGTTTAAACTTTTGATCTGTGATTTGTGTTCTATTCTGAATAAAATATTAGATGTTGGCACCTCCACATCATTGCATTCAGTTTTTATTCACAATTTGTTTAGTGTCCCAACTTTTTTGGAATCCGGTTTGTACATTTACTATAACCACTGTGTAAGCTATACATACTCTTTGGACACTATACAATCTGTGCATACTCTATAGATTCTATTAACTGTCTGTACATTAACTATAGACACTATGAACTCTATGCATTCAGTATTGACACTATGCAATCTGTACAAACAATGTAGACACTATACAGTCTATGCATACTCTATAGACTCTATACATTCTATACATTTACTATAGATACTATGTAGTCTCTGCATACTCTATAAACACTATACAGTCTGTGCTTATATATACACTCTATACAGTTTATAAATGCTCCATTAACACCACACGTTGACTATAGACACTCAGTATATTCTATTTAAACTAGAGTGAACATATTATGGTTTTCTGTAAGGAGCACACAGGGAGGCAGCACAGGTCAGACTACTCAAGGCCAGCATCAAAGCAGGGAATTTAGAACTTCCAGCTGGATGTGCTTTAGAACTCATAAAGAGGACATGTTCTGGAAAACAAGGAGGTAGGATCACTTTGATTTATTTTCTGGGCACCAAGGCTGCCCAAAATGTGTCCTGCAGGTTTGATTCGACCAAGCAGAAAGGTACCTTAACACCCCACCCCCACACACACACCCCACCTCCAAAACCAGTCATATTTCAGACTATTTGTGACTTTCATGTATAAACACAGTTTACATATAATTACATAGCGTCTCTCCTGCTCATACGCTCTTCCCCTACACCCTTAAATCACCCCTCCCCCCGTCTCTTTCCCTCTGCACTGTTTTTTCTCTGGTTTTACGGTAAGTGCGGGCCCCTCGTCTGTTCTCTGCAGGATAACTGATAGCCCTTCTGCTGGCTTGAGTCAACAGCTCTTGGCGGAGTGGCTGGGGGTCATTACCGTGTGTGCTGGGAAATGTGACTACACACGCGCTCGACATACACACTCCGCTTTCTCACTTTTTACCGGAAACCTTCACTGAGGCCAAACGGAGCTGCTTTCAGAAACAGTTTCTCTCTCTCTAAACTTCCAGAAGCTCCAGAGGAGTCCACCCGGAGCTGCTGTGTAAGTTCACTGTGATTTAGTTCAGGAAGAATCTTTAGAAAATGATTCAGAGTCTCCCCGAGTCTCAGATTACACCGCAAGAAGCTTTATTTATATGATTTCTGTATGAATCAGGATTGTGTTTAAACATACACTGAACACACAAACACATCTACAGGAAGTGTTTACACAGGAGTGGACTATATAAACAACAGAAAGCAAGCTTTTGTTCACGTTTAGCAAAAGCCTGAGAAATAGTGCAGCATGTACCGAACACTGTTCGTAAAATTAGAGTCTTAGGTGTTTCCAGGCAATGGGATGCTGATCAGGTGTGAGCTGACACCCTGTTGTATAAAAGAACAGGGATCTATCCAAGACTGATCTTCATAGTGCGTTTGTGGAAGTGTATCATGGCACCAACATCGATTTCTGAGGAAACTTAGAAGAGGTGCTGCCGATGATCATCAGGCTGGAAGGCTGTGTATGTTGAATAGTGCACAAATAGGGGTGCAGGGACCACCATGACCCTCCCCAGGAGTGGTCCATCAACAAGGATCCCTCCAAGTGCAAGATGTGTAATAGTCTACGAGGTCACAAATGAACCCAGGTGAACTTTGAAGCAGCTGAAGGCCTTTCTCACTCCACCAGCAGAGCCCACCATCAGGAGAACACTGAACAACAATGGTGTGCATAGCAGGACTGCAAAGAGAACCTCACTGCTCTCCTAAAAGAACACTGCTGCCCATCTGTGAAACATGGTGGTGGTAGTATCATGCTAGTTGGGCCTGTTTTGTTGTAATTAGGCCAGGACGGCTCACCATCATTGATGGCGCAATGAAATCTGAATTACACCAGCAAATTCTTAAGGAGAACATCAGGACATATGTGAGCTGAATTCCAGGAGAACATGGGTCATGCAGCTGGACAACGTCCCTAAGGACACAGGTGGTCCTGACCAACAAAACAAAGCTGGAGCTGTACTGTACAGAGGAACAGGCTGAAATTCCTCCTGTGCCGATGTGCAGGACGGGTCAACAGGTATCGGAAACGTTTAGCTGTACTCCTTGCTCCACAAGAGGATCACAATAGATACTGAAAACAAGGGGGCACAGATATGAAATATGAAATCATCTTCCTCAATAAGTAAATTACCAGGTCTAATAACTATGACTCCTTCAGCTGTGGGTTTGAATACAGAATAAAAGAAAGACTATTGGAGAGAATGAAGAGGGTTTCTTCGCTGGGTGAGATGGGGGTGGGGTTTGGGCGACATGCTGAATGCTGAGTGAAGTAAGAGAGGGTTTCTGGGTGAATGATGGAGGGGGAGAGAAGAATGAGGGAGAAAAGGCCAAACAGCGCTGACTCACTGCAAACACAGACCGCAACCAGAGCTTAACAACAAACTGCTGTTAGTCTTTTCTAAACCCTCTCTTTTCTCCCGGCGCGCTCTGCCCCCACTCACTTCCTCTACCCTACACATCCCTCTCTCATATACAACCTCCTTCTCTCTCTATCAGTACACATACACACATCTGACAGGTTTTTAATACACTGTTAGGACACAGACCATGTGTAACAAGACCATGTCCCATATAGATTTGAAACCTAACCTAGATCTAGGAAAGTTGGGATGATGGATAAGAGGTGGGGAAATATAAAGAGGGATGTATAAATTTACTTTGATCTGTATTTGAACCAAAACCAGGAAAATGTATGAGGGAAAAAAACAATAGATATATAAACTATATATATACATATACAGGGGTTGGACAACGAAACTGAAACACCTGGTTTTAGACCACAATCATTTATTAGTATGGTGTAGGGCCTCCTTTTGCGGCCAATACAGCGTCAGTTCGTCTTGGGAATGACGCATACAAGTCCTGCACAGTGGTCAGAGGGAGTTTAAGCCATTCTTCTTGCAGGATAGTGGCCAGGTCACTACGTGATGCTGGTGGAGGTTCGTCCTTCTTGGTGGTATGCTGACATTACCCTGGATACCGTGGCTCTTGATACATCACAAAGACTTGCTGTCTTGGTCACCGATGCGCCAGCAAGACGTGCACCAACAGTTTGTCCTCTTTTGAACTCTGGTATGTCACCCATAATGTTGTGTGCATTGCAGTATTTTGAGCAGAACTGTGCTCTTACCTGCTAACTGAACCTTCACACTCTGCTCTTACTGGTGCAATGTGCAATTAATGAAGATTGGCCACCAGGCTGGTCCAATTTAGCCATGAGACCTCCCACACTAAAATAACAGGTGTTTCAGTTTCATTGTCCAACCCCTGTAGTTGTATATACATACGTATATTATAAGTTAAAAGACAATTAAGGATAACTTGCTTATTTAGCATCTCCCGGAGGAGGGCACCCACCCAGACATGGGGAGAACATGCAGAAAGGACCCTTCCTGCTTTATTATCTGCATTGTATCTTAGAAGAAGTAAAATGGTCTGTCAGTGGAATGAGACACCCTCACTACATAAAATCACTGAAAACCAATAAAACATATAGAATCGGGTGAATTATGAGACAGAGTCTCATAATGATGAAGATTAGATATCACCACTGCCCAAAGACAAACAAGGATCTCCAAAGTGGTAACTTTACAGGAGAGGGCAAAAACCTCATTTAACTTTAAGGTAAGTCAACGGACTCTTTTCCAAGCGGATCTGGGCCGTTCCTGCTGGTCCGTTTATCATGAAATGTTCAGACAGTGTAAACAGAGGCTGCTGTGTTCAAATGATGGATGAAAGTTAACATAGCCAAAAAAGGTGATACATGTTTTTTATTGGACAGCAGCGATATATTGACTAGATTTAGGATGGAGGAGTGGGGTGGGGTGTATATGTGTGTGTTGGGGTATTAATGTGGGAGATATTAGTGAGGCGGGGTATTAGTATGGGGTACTAGTGGGGTGCAGTGTAGTGTGTTGGTGGTATTAGTGTGTGGAATATTAGTGAGGTTGGGTATTATTGTGGTTCATGTATGCATGTATCTTCTAACCCTGAGCTCAACCTTATGAGCTACTCTCTCTCTCCTGACTCTGTATTTGTATAGCACTTAGCCTTTCATTTCACTCTGCACATTGATTAGGGGGTGGGGGGGTGACCTATAAACCAGGGACCTACCAAATTTCCCCAAACAGCATCTGTTAGCAATGAAACAATGAGCCAATAACCCAGTGACCCAGAAGGCCACTACTGACGCTGAATACTAACCACCCCCCCCACACCTTCACCTCCCAGAACAGAGCTCTATTCACACCAGAGAGAGAGAGAGAGAGAGAGAGAGAGAGTGGGAGAGTGGGAGAGAGAGAAAAGAAATACAGAGAATGAGGGTGGGTGTGATACAGAGAGAGAGAAAAGAAAAGACAGGGAAAGGGAAAAGGGAGTGGAGGAGCAAAAGAGACAAAGAGAGGGTGAAGAAGAAGAGAGAGAAGGAAAGAGAAAAGAGGGATAAGAGAGAAGGTGATATAGAAATGAAAGAAAGGAAGGGAGAGATAAAGAGAAAGGGAGATAGAGTAAGAGAGGGAAAGAGAGAGAGTGGACAGAAGAGAGAGAGGGGATGGGGGGAAATGGAAATGGAAATGTGAGAAAGGACAGGAGAGAGAGAAGGGGGGGGAGAAAGGGAGGTGAGAGAGAGTGCGAGAGAGGACAGGAGAGAGAGGGGAGAGAGAAAGGGAGAGAGAGAGTGAGAGAGAGAGAGGACAGGGGGAGAAAGGACAGAAGAGAGAGTGAAAGGGAGAGAGAGGGAGAGAGACAGAGAAAGGGAGAGGACAGAAGAGAAAGAGAAAGTGAGAGAGAGGGAGAGAGAGAAAGGGAGAGGACAGAAGAGAGAGAATAAGGGAGAAGACAGAAGAGAGAGAGAAGGGAGAGAGAGGGAGAGAGAAAGGGAGAGAGAGTGAGAGAGGGAGAGAGAGTGAGAGAGGGAGAGGGAGAGAGAGAGAGAGAGAGAAAAAGAGAGGACAGAAGAGAGAGAGAAGGGAGAGAGAGAGAGAGAGGGAGAGGACAGAAGAGAGAGAAAGGGAGAGGACAGAAGAGAGAGAGCGAGTGAGAGAGAGAGAGAAAGGGAGAGGACAGAAGAGAGAGAGAGAGAGAGAGAGAGAGAGAGAGAGAGCGAGAGAAAGGGAGAGGACAGAAGAGAGAGAGAGAGAGAGAGAAAGGGAGGGATAGTTGCAGATAATTGTTAGCAGAGCTCCGTCTGAGAGGAGGAGCTCAGCTGGTTGCTGCAGTTCCGTGTTTGTTCCTGACTGCAGATCCGTCTCTGTATTAGTACCTTCATTCCAGCTTCTCAGGAGACTCACTTCCAGTTCCTCCCAGAGACACACCTCCAGCGTTCAGTCTCAGAAGCCGGTTTAGCTGTTTCTGTTTCTTCTCTCCCTCCAGATAACCACTAACACATTCAGCCATGTTAAGGTCTGCTCAGTGGTCAGTCCATTGTTCTGAGAACACCAGCAGCTGCTTCGTTGGATATGTGTGTCTCCTTTTCTCAGTGAGGAGCTTCTTGAATAGCTACACCTCCTTTCAGACCTCATAACCTTGAGGAGTCTTCTCACAGTAGAAAAGGGATGGCCAGGAACCCCAGTGGAAGTTCTCAGATCTGCAGCAGAAGGGGAGCTTGATGTTCTCCTCTCTCTCTGAGATGAAAGCATTAAGTGTTGTGTATCTGATGGGGTTTGTGGGTCTACCAGGTTTTCCAGGTGGCTGTTAGGATCCCTATTTCCTTCCGTTGACTTTCCTGAGTTTTCCTTGAGTTTTTTCGTGCCACTTTTTATCAATGGCCTCATAAAAAGTGTTTCATTATAGCACCCAATCAGCACGGAGATCATTTACATGAACCGGTCTCAGAGGCACAGTAAGAAAAGGAGCCTGTTTAATTGAAAGGTATAAAGAAAGCACACGACCACCATTTATCCTAAACATGACCGTATGGTGTAGATTGTGGGTTCCTCTGATGGGAGCAGTACAGCTGTTTCAGAGTTACGGCCCTCAAACAGCGTACTTCCAGTTTGACTCAGCTCTGACATGGTGAGTGGGCCGGTCAACACTTCAAAGACACTCACAGACATTAATACGGTCAGTGATCTTCCTCAGGGATGCTAAATTATGCTAAATGAACCCAGTCAGTGGGGGAAATGGTCCTTTTGAAGCTTTAAACTTTTCTCCTGTGACTCCAGTGAGGCAGCGAGGCTGCAGCTTATCTTGTGGGCTTTATGTGGTGAAACCTTCATACTGTTTCGGCTGTACTGAATGCACACATGTGAGTGACCTGAGAGAGCTGAAGTCGGCTTTAGGCACCGGAGACTGCGAATAAACACCCTTAGCCCAGATGACACTAGTGAAACATGGAGGCATGGACTGTATTAGGTGACTGTAGGTATCCGGAGGCACTCGTGTCCATTCCAACTGCAGCAGAGCACTCAGGTCCCTTGTGTGTGGCTGTGGGTCAGCACGGTGAACCTGGTGATCCAAGTGTTCACAGATGTGCTCCAATGGATTGAGGACAAGCAAGTTACCAGACCATGGATGGACACCAAAGTCACTGTCATGCTCCTGAAACCACTGGTGGGAGGTGGGACGTTATCCTGTTGATAGGCACCATTACTATCAGGGGTGAACGTTGACATGTATGAGTGCCCATGATCTGCTAGGACTGGCAAGTGTCCGTTAACGTTCAGAGACTCATGCAGTGGTATTTGGTCCAAGATCATGTCAAAAAGACGTCCTCTAGACATGTACACTGCCACTATCACCCTGTGTCTGACTCACACTTGTCTCTTGGAGGTGGTTCTCCTGTGTCGGCGTATACACCACCATCCATGTGAAGTCTGCCTCTTCTCCCTGGGTCTGCGTGGGTTTCACCCAACAGTTTAAAGACACACAGTCAGGCGTGTTGGAGATGCTAAATTACCCCAGGTGAGTCTGCCCTGTGATGGACTGGTGCCCTAAGGTTTGCATTTACCTCGTCCTCTCTCAGTATGCTGCAGTAGAGACACTGAGCACTACATCCGTACCAGCAGTATTACTCCTAACCCCAGCTGTGACAGCTTCAGGGCACATGCCGACACAGCTCCAACAAAGCGGAGCCCCCATGTCTTCACCTGGTCCTTTTGAATGCCAGACATGCCTGGCAAACCGCTGCACTCAAACCCATCTGTGAAGTGGAACTGAGAGATGGGCAGCCATATCCGCAGGGCCTGGTGAGCAATGGAGTGTTAGGTGGCTTGTTCAAGGCCACCTCAGTCAACCTCCAGCTCCCTTGAGGGTTGAGGCAAATGCTGCCAGGCTGCCATCCTGATCCACCAACAGATTCTTGCTAGCCAGCACCAAGTGTCCCGGCTGCCACCTCTATCACCACATTCCTGTCCTCTCCCTTAACATCGGTCTTCTCCAGCACTGTGTTTCAAGTACATGCTCTTTTACTGAACACAGCAACTGGAGAGAACTGCCATTCTGCCCTAGCTAGCTGACCAGCTATAGAGTAGTCAGATCATACCCAGCCATGCAGATCTACTCTACAGTAGGTACACAGGTCACCCATCTCCCAAGGCCATGGTGCTAGCTAACGACAACAATTACATCAAAAGTCTCTCCTCACTCGCCACGTGGGGCCTCCAGTGAGCTCCGTGACTGCTCCACATGGCCGTCGCTCTTACAGCGGTGGTATACACTCTCGTATGGACACCTTACAGTAGATATATTCATAATGCAGCTGCGTCACAACCTGTACCGTCATATATTCACCATTTCCGAACCTGGGAAAGATAGTCTGATGTAAATATTGACATTGGCATTAGGTGCTAGTGGGTGGGGCGGCAGGTCTTAAGAGGATCAGCTTAAAATATAACTACAAAGCAGGCAAGCAAATGACTTAAACCACTGAAGTCATGTTTGTTATTCCGGATTCGCTGTCACGCCCATGTTAGCACCTCCGGCTCTGAGCTGTTTTCCTGTGTGGGAAATATGAATGGCATGTTTAACTCTTGCCCTGTGCTGGCCAGCAGGTGCCCTGAATTATGAGCTCATTGTGGATGAGAGCTGATGCTGCATTCAGGTGCTCATTGGAAGGTGCATTGGTAAACTTGTGAATATGACTTCACTCCCTCCTGTTAAGCTTGTTTGTAGATGCTACTCCTTGGAGGAAGAATGCAAGGAGATCCAGGGAATTGGTATCCTGGCTTTTGTCTGATTTAGCCTAACAGAAGCACATCAGGCATAACTGTAATGGCATTCACCGGAAGGTTAGCAAGTTTGCTAGTCCTAAATATGACTTCGTCGGCTGTTTCAGCGCTGGTTTCTTCTGGGAATTTCTTTGGGATCTATTTTTTTGCCTCACAGCGCCCTGCAGCATGTATTCCTCCACCATGAATGTGTTTAAAGCCAAATATATCATAACACAACGTTTCAAACATCAGGCAGCGTATTAAAAACAATTCCCAAACCATTTCATAAACAGCAACCTACTGTGAGGGAGCTTTGGTGGATGTCCGGTTCCATTCACCACCATTCGGACTGCAGAATGAATTAAATCTTTCGAAATACGCTCTGACATTCACTGGAAGGTTAGCGATTTTCACTTCATCTAGAATTCCAGGTTTGCCAGCCCTGAATTCGTCTTTGTCAGCTGTTGGAGTGCTGCTTTCCTCCAGTGTGGTGGTATAAAGACTTGGCCAGCAGTTCGAGTTGGTGTTGGTAAACAACCTGGACAAAAACCTTGGTTTTTGTAAGGTGGTAGTATTTTTAGGCTCCTGTAGATGGAGCTGCACATGGATGATGGGGCTATAAATACCTACGGGGTGTGAGTGATGGATCCATAGATGGAAAAGAGGTGCTAAAGTACAGGGAATGTCTCGTTCTATGTGTGGAAAATGGCTCCAGAGCAGATGTTCATGACTGGCTAAAAGGAGTGACTGTATTTGGGAGTGCCTAAGACCATAGTGTAAAGGGCGTAGCTAAATCTGCAGGTGTATGAAAATGTACAGTCATATGGGTCTACCAGCAGTGGCTATAATCCCAGTCTACAGGGAATTCTTATTGGAATTGTGCCAGGGAAGGCATCCACCAAATCTTGCCCAATTCTTTAATGTGTGAATGTCTGAACATTGATGTGGCCTACATCCAGAAACTTGTCCAGTCCATGCCAAATCCAGTCCCTGCTGTTATTGGTGCTGGTGGAGGTTTCATCCACACTGACTAAGGTGAGCTGAGGTCTAGTGCTGAGGTCTAGCGGTAGACTCACTTTGGGCCTCCAGTGCGCAGGAGCGTTGGCTTGCCATTAGCATGAATGTAGCACAATTCATTTGGCTCATTAAAGACCTCAACTGAGAGGAGCCAACAGAATTCCATGGAAAACCTGCATGACGGCACATATCCGGTTCAGAAGCTTTGGTGTGAGGCTAAACATAGTCTTTAGCTAAATTAGCCAGCTAGCTTCAAAGGGGCAAACACCAGACAGTGAACATGACTGCTTACAGATGAGGTAAGAGGGCCAAACTATTCCTTTATGTAATTAAATATCCGGCTTGGGAATGTGAAATACGGTATGGATAAGCTGCAGGACTAAGAATAAGACTGTCTTCCAGCAGAAACAGCCCTGTGAGAGAGCTTGCAGGTGACAGGTGACAAGTGACAGGTGACGTAACACCTGTGCAGATAAGATTTTGGCAGGAGCTGCAGACGCTCTAAGCTGTAATGCTACACTGCAGCGCTGAGGTGCGGAGTTAGGCCCAGGTAACCAGTACGGCTGATTTACCTGGGGGGACAGGAGGGCAGGACAGGTGTGTCTCTCTCAGGCAGTACAGACAATAACACTAGAAAACGCTACTTATCAAACTTCATTGCTTAAAGGAGTGGGTGTGGTGAGGAACAGGTCGTTGCAGAGACTCTTTGCAGTGGTGGGAATCAGGGTTCTCCATAGCTAGAACACACAGATAGACAGTTAATTTACTATTTAGAACCACCAGCGAACTTAGGCTCTGTCTTCTGAGCTTTATATAGAATGTTAATGATGTTGACTGCTAATGTTAGCATTAGCAATAGACTCCTCCTTTCCAACATTACCAAGGAGTCTAAGGGTGCACCGCTAACGTTAGCATTAGCAATAGACTCCTCCACTCCAACATTAACAAGTATGGTAAGGGTGCACTGCTAACGTTAGCATTAGCAATAGACTCCTTCACTCCAGCATAAACCAGTAGTGTAAGGGTGCACGGCTAACATTAGCTTTAGCAAAAGACTCCTCCACTCTTACATTAACAAGTAGTGTAAGGGTGCACTGCTAACGTTAGCTTTAGCAAAAGACTCCTACACTATAACATTAACAAGTAGTGTAAGGGTGCACCGCTAACGTTAGCATTAGCAAAAGACTCCTCCACTCTAACATTAACAAGTAGTGTAAGGGTGCACGGCTAACGTTAGCTTTAGCAATAGACTACTCCACTCCAACATAAACCAATCGTGTAAGGGTGCACTGCTAACATTAGCACTAACAAAAGACTCCTCCACTCCAACATTAACAAGTATGGTAAGGGTGCACTGCTAACGTTAGCATTAGCAATAGACTCCTTCACTCCAGCATAAACCAGTAGTGTAAGGGTGCACTGCTAACATTAGCATTAGCAATAGATTCCTTCACTCCAGCATAAACCAGTAGTGTAAGGGTGCACTGCTAACATTAGCACTAACAAAAGACTCCTCCACTCCAACATTAACAAGTATGGTAAAGGTGCACTGCTAACGTTAGCATTAGCAAAAGACTCCTCCACTCTTACATTAACAAGTAGTGTAAGGGTGCACTGCTAACGTTAGCTTTAGCAAAAGACTCCTCCACTCTAACATTAACAAGTAGTGTAAGGGTGCACGGCTAACGTTACCATAAGCAAAAGCATCCTCCACTATAACATTAACAAGTAGTGTAAGGGTGCACCGCTAACGTTAGCATTAGCAGTAGACTCCTCCACTCTAACATAAACCAATAGTGTAAGGGTGCACTGCTAACATTAGCACTAGCAAAAGACTCCTCCACTCTAACATTAACAAGTAGTGTAATGGTGCACTGCTAACAGTAGCATTAGCAAAAGACTCCTCCACACTTACATTAACAAGTAGTGTAAGGGTGCACTGCTAACGTTAGCTTTAGCAAAAGACTCCTACACTCTAACATTAACAAGTAGTGTAAGAGTGCACGGCTAACGTTAGCATTAGCAAAAGACTCCTCCACTCTAACATTAACAAGTAGTGTAAGGGTGCCCCGCTAACATTAGCATTAGCAAAAGACTCCTCCACTTTAACATTAACAAGTAGTGTAAGGGTGCACCACTAACGTTAGCATTAGCAAAAGACTCCTCCACTATAACATTAACAAGTAGTGTAAGGGTGCACGGCTAACGTTAGCTTTAGCAATAGACTACTCCACTCCTACACTCTAAAATTAGCATAAACCAATTGTGTAAGGGTGCACCGCTAACGTTAGCATTAGCAATAGACTCCTCCACTCCAACATTAACAAGTATGATAAGGGTGCACTGCTAACATTAGCATTAGCAATAGACTCCTTCACTCCAGCATAAACCAGTAGTGTAAGGGTGCACTGCTAACGTTAGCATTAGCAAAAGACTCCTCCACTCCAACATTAACATTAGCAAAAGGTGTGCACTGCTCCTTAGCACCCCAACATTAACAAGTGTAAGGGTGCACTGCTAACGTTAGCATTAGCAAAAGACTCCTACACTCTAACATTAACAAGTAGTGTAAGGGTGCACCGCTAACGTTAGCATTAGCAAAAGACTCCTCCACTCTAACATTAACAAGTAGTGTAAGGGTGCACTGCTAACATTAGCATTAGCAATAGACTCCTTCACTCCAGCATAAACCAGTAGTGTAAGGGTGCACTGCTAACATTAGCATTAGCAAAGGACTCCTCCACTCCAACATTAACAAGTATGGTAAGGGTGCACTGCTAACGTTAGCATTAGCAATAGACTCCTTCACTCCAGCATAAACCAGTAGTGTAAGGGTGCACTGCTAACATTAGCATTAGCAATAGATTCCTTCACTCCAGCATAAACCAGTAGTGTAAGGGTGCACTGCTAACATTAGCACTAACAAAAGACTCCTCCACTCTAACATTAACAAGTAGTGTAAGGGTGCACTGCTAACGTTAGCATTAGCAAAAGACTCCTCCACTCTAACATTAACAAGTAGTGTAAGGGTGCACTGCTAACGTTAGCATTAGCAAAAGACTCCTACACTCTAACATTAACAAGTAGTGTAAGGGTGCACTGCTAACGTTAGCATTAGCAAAAGACTCCTCCACTATAACATTAACAAGTAGTGTAAGGGTGCTAACGTTACACTCTAACATTAACAAGTAGTGTAAGGGTGCACTGCTAACGTTAGCATTAGCAAAAGACTCCTCCACTATAACATTAACAATTAGTGTGAGGGTGCACCACTAACGTTAGCATTAGCAAAAGACTCCTACACTATAACATTAACAATTAGTGTGAGGGTGCACTGCTAACGTTGGCATTAGCAAAAGACTCCTCCACTCTAACATTAACAAGTGGCGCAGCCTTTGTGTATGTATGTCTATGACCAAAATGATACAGCAAAACTAAAGGTTTGTTCTCATATAAAATATTCCACATTCTGCTTACTAATGTGGTCTGAACCAAAAGTTAACAATCTGCACTGAACTAAAGTTCTCCACCTTCAGCCAGCTACAGCCCGGAAGTGATCACCTGGTCAGACTGTGCGCTGTAAAGCAGAGCTCATGTGAGCAGGACTGCAGTGCGAGAGGCTGATTAAAGAGGAGGAAACAGGTTTGATATTGGTAAATCGTTGTTCCTGGTCGTGTGCGAGACTTGGCCTGTTGAATCTTGTAGAGCATACCTGAATGACCAGCTCCTCACCTCTAGCACCTTAAGAGAAGATTACACCTGGGCGGCAAACAGAAACCAACACCTCTACACTCTATAGAAGACAGCCAGTGACATGAGGCGGTCAACAAACACAGCCAACCAGTCACTGCTGACAGGGGACTAACTCAGCTCAGCTCAGAAAGTTTAACTGGTGTTTTTACAGCTGGATATTGTTAAAACATAGAAGTATGATTTTGTTGTTTACTGATTTAGAATGGTTATTACTTCATTTTCATTTAATGTATTTAAATCAAACACGTTGAACATCATTGTATAATGTATAAATTATGTCCATATGTGAATTAGCTACATAAATACAGTTGAATTATCTAATAACTGTATTAATAATAGTTGTAATAAAACTGGGAAACATTTTTTTTGATGATTAATATTAGCATACATAATATAGCATAATATTTGTCAAACAAGCTTGACAAAAGTATTAGCACACGTTAGCATTTAGCTATTAGCATAAAAACAGCAATAACAATAATACCAAACATATGCAGAACTTCTCTGTAAAACTCTTAATCTTGATTTCTTTGATTCTATGATAACTGCTTTACCTTCAATAAATATATTTAATATAAATACATTGAGCAACACTGTGTATGTAAATGAGCTCTATAAAAACATTTGACTTGTGTAATAACTGTAACTGTTAAATATTTGTAAATAAACATATTCAGATGTATTTGCATAACAATAAAAATTATTATTGTTGTTGTTGTTGATGATATTGTTATTGTTGTTATTGTTATTGTTGTTTTTATTATTATTATTGTTGTTGTCGTTAATGTTATTTTTATTATTGATTTTATTATTGACTATTATTGTTATTATTGTTGTATATTAGTATTAATAATTAGTAGTAATAGTAATAAGTAGTAGTAATTATTATTATTATTATTATTATTACTTTTTGTTGTTATTGTTATTGTTGTTAACAACAACAACAATAAAGTGTTATTAATAGTTATTTACCGGAATTGGCTCGCGCTGTCCCGGCACGCTGCTGCCCCCCTCCACACAGGAGGAGAAGAGCGCACACACACGCGCACACGCAGTCAGAGCGGTGAAGTGAGCTGAGTGGCGCGCGCTCTGCTCCCTCTCCACACACAGACACACACTCACTCTCTCACACACTCTCACTCACACACACTGGCACACTCACTCACTCTCACTCGCTGTGTGCTCGCGGACCGAGGCTCGTGGAGGCAGAT